>CM041776.1:59009540-59192351 GCA_023374045.1 Limonium bicolor
AACACCACCATTCTCTTCCTCTCATCAAGCTCTTCAATTCTATCCTTTCAAAATCCCAAGGGCTCCATTTCGGTGCCAAGAGGAATCACCATGGGAGGAGCTAGAGCTCACCTTTTCACATATTCTTGTTCTCCTTGCTTCAAGGTAAGGAAACTCAAAGAAAATGACATTTCCTTCATGTTTTTTCATGTCCGAAAATCACTCTTAATGGAGTCATTATATTGCCTTGTTCTAGCCTCATTCCAAGCTTTCATGGACTAGGAGGAGTCCTCTCTTGATATATATTCAAGCTCTCTTTCCATTCCAAGGTAAAACAATCATGTTAATACCTTAAGATAATATGTAACTAGGGTTTACAATGAGATAAAGCTTAAAGCTTATACTCATTTTAATGTTGGTATATTGTTTAGTTGTTGACAAGGAAGGTGCCTTACCGGTTTACAAGGAAACAAGAAAGAAGTTTGTGAGGAAAAGAGGTAAACAAGCTATCTCAATGTGGTTTAATGCCTTAGGAGAAATAAGCTTATAATGCTTGTTAAAACTACCTAAAGAGCAAATGGTAAATGAGCTAGTAAAATGCTCTCAAGGAGTTTATTAAAGGAATATGTATTGTTGGGTGTATTTGCAGGTCAAAGGCATTATTATGTGGGAAATTCAGTGTTTAAGGTTTATGCAATTTAAGGGCCTAAGAGCCATGCATTTAAGGGCCTAAGTGCCAAGCAATTTAAGTTATGCCTATATTGTGATGTAGTGCTTAATGTGTGAAGTTTTGTATAAAATGTGTTTGATGGATTTTAGGTGTTCTTGGATGAATTAGGTGAAAACCTAAGTGTTTGGATGTGGGTATATGCTAGAGAAGCTATGGCCAAATTTGGGAAATGTGTAAGAAGTTCTAAGTGTTGTAAGTGAGTTTGGTGAACTAGGAAGGATTAAGGTGAATGAATGTTCACTTGAGAGGGAAACATGTATTAAGGTGATTTAGAGTGATGCAAGGATTTAGGTGTTGTCCGGAAGTTCTAGGAATTCAATGGGTGTTTTGTGAATGTATTAAAGTCTTGGGAGAAGTTGTTTAAGGTTTAGTAAGGTTGGTGTTCAAGGAAATAAGTTATGTTTAGGTATGATGTGAAAAAGGAGATTTAGTTAGTAAGAAAAGATTGAGAGATGATGATAAGGTGTAGAGGAAACACCTGGTATTGTGGTCATTATAGGTGAAATGCCACCTAGAAATCATAAGGAGAAAACATTGTAAGTGTTAGGAATTTTGTGGAGACATAAGTAAAGGTTTAAGGAATTAGGAAAATAGTTTTGTGAGTGTTTAAAGAATATCTTAAGGGTGTGTTTGAAGTGCCAAATGATGTTAGAACACATTAAGAGGCCTTAGGAGAAGTTTGGTGAAGATTTGGCAAAGTTTGGGTAAGTTTAGATGGCGACCGACCCAGGGGCCGACCCAGTTTGTGGGTCGTCGAGCCTCTGTAAAATGTTAGAAATGTGTTTCGGTAATGGTCCGACCCAAAAGGGTGGGTCGGACATGGGTCGGTCGGTCAAGTTTCAAAGGTGGAAAAATGTTCGCACATGGACCGACCCAGAATGGTGGGTCGGACGTGGGTCGGACGGGCATGATTATAAGGAAGAAAAAGGGTCTGTAATGGACCGACCCAGATGTGGGTCGGTCGGACCAAAAACATGGTTTAAGGTTATGAAATGACATGTGATGATGGGGATTGGTAGGTAATGATGTTATAAGGGTGTTGAGGGCATGTTAGGTGAGTTTTAGTGACAATAAAATGGGCTAAAAGTTGCATTTAAATGTGAGAGTAAAACAAGTTAAAAATGTAAGTTATGTAACCAAGTTAACGGGGAAAAACTTAAGCATTGACATTAAATAATCAAGCAAACCCCGGTGTTAATGAAAACACATGTGATGTTAACAGTTGTTCGAGAATTTGCTCGAGGAACATAAGTGGACGTGGTAAAGTGGACTCCGGTGACAGGTATGGTTTTCTTGCAACCTGTGTCCTAACGGATTACACCGGCTTGTATGCCAATATGTTTTCTTGAGTGTTTGCCACCTTGTAAGATTAAATCATGTAATGAGTTTATAGTAATTCATTTATGTGGCGAATTTGGTATCCGATGCCGTTTAACCTCAAATATGTGTTAAACCTTAGCTAACTAAAACTAGGAACACATGAGTGATCGGTATTCGGGGTTGACGGCCCAAACCTTGGGAACGTGCTAACCACGGCTATGTGTGAGTTAGTTGGATATTGTTGTTGTATGCAAGTGTGTGAACCTCCCTTGTGTGCTTAACTCGGTCATGATACCGTATGGTTGTGGATGTGGTAGGCTCCATAATGGATCTCTAACCACTTAATATTTGATGTATGTATACTAATGGGGGTGAGGAGTCCGGTCTGTTCCGGCCACGCGTGTGAGGATGGGGGTTCGTGCCATTATAGGTTCGACCCTCTGTGTATGTTATGGTTGTCTTCCCATTGGGTTTCCAACTTTCCCCTTTAGCTTAACCAAAGCTATATTACTGACTCACGTCGGGCCACGGGGGCATACTAATGGTTATGTTATTACGGTGTGCTTGGGATTACTATATCGACACACCTTGGTATAAGTTAACCGTTCTATATAACCGACGGTAACGAGGATGGTAACGAGCTTAACATGGGATTGGCAAAAATCCCTAGGCTCACATGGTATACTAACTATGGTGGAAGGTTCCTTGTGAGAACCGATTTTGGTGTATGTAATGTTATAATGCTATGCAAATTCCCTTGCTATGCTTTGATATATATATATATATTGGATGTTTTAGATAAGTGCAACGTTGTCATGTGTACATCGAAGCAAGAAAGGCTTGTTATTTTTGTTATGTGGGGAAAGAGTTATGTTGTAGGATATGGAATGTGTGGATCATGGAAATGAATCCCAGTTGTGACAAAAGGCATTTGAGGATAACCCGATTAATGGGTACATGCCGTTCGTTAAGGAAGTAGCTCCATTTTAGGGGAGAGCCACTCTAGGGTTAAAGGAATCTTTGGATGGTTGGTTAAGTGTGGATGTGTCGGTCATTGGTTGAGCCCATTGAGGCGAAATATTATGTTGGTATGTTTATGGTTTGTGTGCATGATTTAAATATAATCAACTGCATGCTAAGACGACAATTAGTCGTGCGTGGCCCGGTAGCATGTGGGCTGCGGGATTACCATACCAGCAAGGTGTGAGCCCCTTGGGGGCCACCCTTTCTCTTCTTTTCCTGTTTCAGGTACGGAGAGCTGGAAGCCGTTCGAGAGTAGGACGGGGCAGATGTTATACATGGGTAGCCATTTAAATGGCATGAATATGATAGGCGTAATAAGACCGAAATTGTTATCGGCAGTAGTTGTAAATACTCGGTACAGGGGAAGTGTATGTATATAATAAATGTTGAAGATGGAATGAGTATTGTATTAAGTAGTTGCTCGGGAATCTAGTCCATCAGACCGATACAAATGTACATGTATTAGCCTTGTTAGCCACGTAGGTGGTTAACGGCGTGTAACACCATTGGAATAAGTAATGTGATGAGTTGAGTTTCCGCTGCAGATTGTTATTATGTGTTGGTTGTTGGATGGGGTGTTACACATACTCCATTCCTCAAACGAAAACTACAATGTTCCATTCGATACTTTACTCCTTCGTAAACCATACAATACCAAATACATAACCGAGTTTACTAGGTTCCCAATACAATTACAATGCTTCTTCCAAGTTCATGTGTACTCATTAAGAGTCTAACCACTACCCCTTCCTCACAACTACTTACTTTCTAAGTACAAGGGTGTGCTAATCAGACACCTCTACATTCTACTACTACTATCCAATGTAGTCACCGGTCTCGTGCCTTGACCATATCCTCTTCGGGTACCTGCACACTAAAAACGTTCCCCCGAAGGGGTCAGCTTTCGCCGAGCATGATAACCGCATACCCCGCTACTAGTGAGGGTACGCCGACCACTTGGTCGAATACATGCGGTTTATTTCATTCAAACATACATGAATACATGCTCTTATACATAATATTACAATACATTACGCAAGACATACACACATACATACACTTCATTACATACAAGAAGTACAACATAAACCATTCAATACTTACTTACCTTTTCCGAATTACACATACACATTACATACACAGTATACAATTCTTGTTAGCTTCACTGGTCCACCCGGGTTAATCGGGTGGAGATTACTCTTTTACTCGTTACTTCATACATACGCATACATACTCATACATATTTACGGATCCATACTTACTTACTCCTACTCTTACTCATGTTAAGTCGTCGGGACCTCCGGCCCTGGGGACTACTCCGTCCCACCTCCGGGATTTACTTGACTCACCAATCCGGGATGCTACCCATTTAAGGGATTTGGGCCGCGGACCAGTTTATGAGTCAGGAATTGCAGCCAACCTCTTGTGACTCCGCATCCTCACGCGTGGCTGAAGCTATATCGGACTTCTACTCATTCCGGTTTACTCACTTAAGTTAGGAGTTAGGTAGTTAGGAATTAGCAGAAGTCATTCATACCAACCACATACACGATTACAATGCTCAATACCCATTTATACAAAATACAATACAATACTTAAGTACAATACAAGATTCGAATACAAGTCATCATCATTCATACATTTCATGAATTATACAAACTAGTGCTCAAGACAATAAATATCAAGAACAACATAAGTCAAGCACAGGTAAGTGCAATATAGTCTGATTCATGCATTTATCTTATTTAGGTGATCAAATAAGCACACGAATCTGGGTAACCAGATTAGGATACAGGGCATGAAGAAATCATACCTTTCACCGTTGTACTTGTATCCCAACGTTCCTCCGGTGTTCACAATTCAAATCCTATGATATACATACAACCGAATAATTAATCTAGCTATCATGAATCTAATTCGGTTACCCTTACGCTTCCTAACTCATACTTACTAAGTCTTCACATTCTTATACTTACAGTTTATTTACTTACTTATTTTTCATTACCTTAAGTTTTACTTTCTTACTTAATGTTGGCATACTTACATACATGTACATATATATATATACATGGGTATACATATATAATATATACCTATAATTATTATTTAATTTAAATATTATTTTTTTTACTGGACCGGACTTGCGACCGACCTTGCAAGTCCGGTCCATTCCAGTAGCTATCAGTACGAAAATTTTCTGGCTCGACCGAACTTGCAAGTCTGGTCGCAAGTTCGGTTCATTCCAGTAGCTTGCATTACGGGAATTTTTTCTGGCCGACCGAACTTGCAAGTCCGGTCGCAAGTTCGGTCCATTCCAGAAGGCTTCTGACGGGAGAAATTTATGGTCCGACCGAACTTGCAAGTCCGGTCGCAAGTTCGGTCCATTCCAGAAGCATTCCCGTCTTTGTAAATCTGGGCTCGACCGAACTTGCAAGTCCGGTCGCAAGTTCGGTCCTGCCCAGTATTTGCATTTTTGTTTCTGTTTTCAATCCTCTCTTTTACCCATTACTTCCCCATTGTTCCCACACTTAATCCCACATGTTTTACCACTAAATAACCTCTTAATACACCTACTTTACTCCCATCAATTCCTTACTCATTCCTAAATCCACATCACAATTTTCTCACTTTCTTTCAACACGTACAATAGTTTCCCTTCCTCTTATGCTACAGATTTTTGTTGCAACTTCTACCACTCAATACTTTCTCTACCAATGTCACTTCTAGCATCCCAAATAAATTTCCAAGCCATTACATTACCTACACCCAAGTCCAACGCTCTTTTTACCGTTTCTTGCACACTACTCGTTCCTAGTTCCACAACGCAATTTGATACCTCTTTGCTACAGATTTTGGTTTCCACTATCATGGTACAGATTTATCACTCAACTTCTAACCTCCATTACTTCCTCAACTAATGCTACTCCTAGCATCCAAAATACATTACTCACAACCTAATTCCATCCCATTTACAACCTCATATCCAAATCTGTTACAAGCTACTAAACCACTCATTTTAACTTCCCAAAATCTGTTCCAAATGTATCTAAGTCCTCAAATTCCTAGATAAAATTCTACATAGTCTCCCCTATAATTCTTACTTGCTCACACACCATTTCAGCTCACAATTTCCCATTCTCACCACCTGTTTATACAATACATCATATCCACACCTCAACATCACTACAACACAATAAAATTCCTGCACATACTCAATCAATACCCAATGTTTTCCTAAGCTTTTAAAACACATTTAAAAACTTCAAAACTGTTACGATCTCATCACTCATCATACTACAATGTGCTTACTACTCATTCCTCAATTCGTTACTCATTTTACTACTCCAAAACTGTTACACTACTACATACGAAACAAGCTCAAGGTAAAGGTGGTTACCTCGTGTTTCTAGTTTTCTTTCCTTTCCTTTCCTTCTCTTCCTTTCTTGCCCAAATCGGCCATGTGGGGGGAATGGAGTTGCCAAACTCCATTCCCATCACCCAACGAACACAAAACACTACAATTAATACACTAACCCTTAAATTAATGTCAATTCATTGAAGTGTTTGAAATGAAATTTCTAGGGTTTACCTTTGGAGAGTTTTAGAAGGGGTTTTAGCCCTTGGTTCAAGAAGGTGAATCCACCACCATTGCAAGGTTGATATTATGCTCCAAGGAGAGAGAAAAACAGAGCATTACAAATGGGGTAAAAATCGGTTATGAAGGAAGGTGGAGAAAACATGAGTTTTTCATGTAGATTTTTACCTTAATGGAGAGAGGAGACTCCAAGCTTCACATTGGTGCCATTTTCTCTTTGAATGGGGAAAACCCATGGAGATGAAGTTCTTCCTTTTCGAATTTTGAAAAGATAGAATTGTAGAGAATGTTGAGGGGAGTTCAAATATGTAATTTGTTTTGCATTTGGAGCCCACATGGAGGTGGAGCATGGAGAAGAAGATGGTGTAGCCATGGGAGGAGGAAGAAATCGGCAGCCAACAGAGAAGAGAAAGAAACAATGGAGGAAGAAGAAAGAGAGGAAAGAGAAGGAAGAAAAGAGAAATGAGAGAGGAGAGAGGGTGGGGTTGCTTTTCTACTTTTCTTTCTTTCTTTCCTTTATTTCTTTCTAGCTTATTAGGTATGTGAGAGGGCTGTCTCACAGTTAAAAACCGGCCCATATAACTGTTACAGGCTGGAGCGGTTTTCTTTTTTTACAGAAAACGCTCATTATTTTACCCGGTTTTGGTACTATTCACAAACCGGGTCCGTTTTCCGGAATTTTCTCGTTTCTTTATTTTTATTGGTTATTAAGCTTCCATAAATGCTTAATAATATTTATTTAATGATTTATAATTTTTACGGGTTCGTTTGACCACTTAAAATCACGTTTTCGAGTTTTCTCGAAAAACGTGCGTTAAAGCTCTATTAGCGTTTTAATACATTATTTGGATCCGTTTTCTTCGGGAGTTGTTCCCATATATTATTTAGGTATTATTAAACCTTTGGAATCCATATAGTACGCTAACCTAGGTCTCATACCTCCTATGGTTATTTAACGCCTATTTAACTTTTTTCGCCTTTTAAGTGTTTCCTTATTTCTTTTGGATTTATTTTTCCTTACTAGTATTAATTAGGCACCATTAGGCCCTTAGATACATATTAGATTAATTTTAATCCCTATATTTAAGTTCGGGGTATTTCACTAATGGTCACTTAAGTCATTATTAAACGTCTTGTCATTAGATTTATTTCATGCATTGCTGGTTTACAGTTATAATGAAAGCAATAAAACGCAAGTAAAAATACAACAGTCATTACAGTTATAGACACATCACAGCATTACTGCAGACAGCAAACAAAGGCGATAATTCATGCAACGTTTATTAATTAACACATATCACATCGGTCGGCCCCCGGGCCCTCACATAACACTTAGATTGGTTAGCACTGTAGGGCGTCAGTTAGGACAACCCGAAATAACACACTTGGATAGTAGTCCCATGTACACACGAGGTGCTCATTGCCCAGAGGATCAGAAGATTCCGGGTCTTATTCACTTTTCCTTTTTAAAGGCGTCCACATAGGTGGCCAACGGCCTGGTGCCAGCAGCAGCACACTTTGCCTGACGATCTATCTAGGCTCGATCAGGATTTAACTAGAGTAAACCCGATACGGGTATGAACTCAAGAGATCTCTATGCGCAACCTGTAGCCAATGACTATCTGGGTTTAGGTAAAATCATCACACTTGTTCGCACTCCAATGTTTGACTTAGTTAGTCAGTTACCCAGTTACAGTTGTAGGTATGAAGAATATCACTTATTTGTTGGCTGCCCTGTGGGTCTTACGCATGCCTAGAATTATTCTAGGTAGTATTCATGTTCGAGTCAATGCTCTAGAGACCGACGATGTCGTGTCTCGTTTCCTAAGTATTTTACTTAGGCTATATTTACATAACTTATAATACTTAGCGTATTATGTCTGACAACGACAATCACAAACACATTGCTCGTATATGTAGTTTTATATAAGTTGACGTAATATTAGCCCCGAAGGACGTTCATGCATAAATAAATAATGCAGTAAAGCACAGGTAATCATAACATACACATATTCACACAGACATCATACACGTTATATATATCAAACAAATCCGAGCCCGAGGAATTCCTCAAGACAACCCGGTTCAAACTCCTTTACATACCGTACACCTAGACCAAGGTCAGTGTAGACCACTAAGCCGGTCGAGCACGCCCGTCCGAAGTACGATCTATAAATACGAAGAACACTAAGAGTCAATCCACATGACTAGGTGACTCGGTATCTCCGAATAACATCAGTAACCCCGGTATTTCATCCCCGGATTTCAACAATTATTAGTTAAGGTATCGTTATCCTAAAAACTCCTTACTCGTAGTACGTATTAATACTCGGTTTAACAAAGGAGTCGGTTTTGTGAGAACGTCTTAATTAGCGTTCGAGAACATTGGATTTTATATTATTCCAACTCATAGTATTATATAAGCGTTACGCTTTTACATAGGTTCATCCGTTCTCGTATATTTAATTTGACTGTTTCGATTGCATGCATAGGTACATGTTATAACCTATAGTTGCATGCATAGGTATATTTTATAACCTATGGTTGCATGCATCCATGCAATGTTAATTTATATTGCATGGTACATTACTATTATTTAATATACCTTGTATTATACAACTCCACATTTATGTAACAAGTTGTATTTATTTAAAACCTTATGACTTTATAGTATATATAATTATGCTAATAAGTTAGCATTTTCATTTACTATTATATGGTTTGTAAACCATAATATATATGCATATATATTTGCGCCGGTTTTATACATAAATATATATACATTGATTTAATGAAGTATAAAACCTTATATTATGTACATGTTATTCCTCATCCAAAGTTTATTTATTCATACCAAAATCATATAATAACCATCATATTTATGTCATTGCACACCATAGATTATAAATTCATTTTGAATATATATACATGCGCTACAACATGTTAATTTTATAAACTATACTTTGACCACATAGTATTATAAAGTGTTACACTTATATCATGATATCGTATAGTATGATATTTTGTATGTCATTAAACATTATAACATATAGTTTTGGTAACTATTTATATTTACCGAAATAACATATATATGATACTCTTGTTATTTCTTTATTTACATAGTTTTCATTAATTACAATATAACCACATAACTTATACCATGTTATAAATATCTTATTTTATAACATTAAAACTTTGTAACAAGATATAACCTATAGTTTTATAACATTTCTTTATAATTGCCGGAAAGGCATATAGATTATATTTCATTTTCTTTTCAAATCCCACACTTTCTAAATATTACAATTACACCAATTATTTTATAGCATACCATATTCATCATATACTATAACATTTAAATCTTATAGTATGTATATTATATAGTTTCAAAATTACCGAATTAATGAATAGACCTTAGGGTCTGTTTTGTTTTTCTATTTTCAACTTTACATATTTATACATTTTACCACAAATCTTATAATATTTTTACATAACATATATTATATCATCCAAACATTATAATAATTTATAACATATAGTTTTTATATGTTATTCCTTTAATATTACCAAACAGACCCATGGTCTGTTTGGTTTATTTTTTTCTCAGCAACATTATTTTCTTTATTTACACAATGACCACATAGTTTTATATATGGTTTTAACATTCATTATTCATATTACCTATAGTTTTATATTGTTTATTTCCGAACAGACCCCGTGCGGTTTTTAAATTCTTTTTCCGCCCCAAACATTCTTCCTTATTTACATATTGACCCCACTTTATATTTTATACTTTCCATATGTCACAAAACTATATATTATACACTTTTATTACTATAGCCATTTAAATAACTCCAAAAATTCCCAAACTTTATAAACTATTATATTAACTGTTTTAACCCAAAACTTTTGGTAATTACCTCTCATACCCCTATAGTTTTATGAACTTAACATGTTACTATAAGTTCATAATTTAATGGTTTATGACATTAAATTTGGTCAAACCACCTAACTTGGTCTATATTGACCTATTGACATTCAGTTTGACCAGAAGTTTGTTTATTTGCGGTTTGAACCCATAGTTTCCTAAAAATCACACCTTTGCCGTAAAACTTTATTAAATTTCATATAGTTCATTAACTAAGGCTTTAATATCCAATTTTCGGCTATAACCTATGGTTAGCCTGTAAATTTTGTTTAACTTACTTAAAAAGCCCAGAACCCTTTCGGTAATATTTATTTTATGTTTTAAAATCATTTTATCCTAATATAACATAGGATTAAATGGCCTAAAAATGCATGGCCTTATTACAACACTTAGCATAAAATAAAATTACACATAAATGTCTCAAATGGCATAACTAGACCATGATTTATACTATACTTGCCCATATATTTTTATAAATTATTTTTAACCCTTTTAAATCATTTCCTTGACCTTATAGGTCATTAGTACACCAACTAACTAACCAAAAATGTTATGAAGCATTTTAACACATAGTTAAGTTATGTAACCATTTTAAACCCCATGGCTTATATATATATATGTAACTGAATTTTATAAAAACCATAATATATCATAAGGTAAGGTTTTCTTACCAAGTTCTTGAATCACAAGCCACCAAACAGCTTTTAACCCCCTCGGCCTATTTTTAAATACAAGCTTAAGTTAGGTTTGAAGCATTAATCACTTAGCTTAGTATATACACATCATTAAGAGTAAAAATACTCACTTTGCTAAGGATTATACTTGGATCTGATTCACACATTTTTGTGCAGAAAATTCCCATGGTTCCAAGGTGATTTTAGCAGCATTTCATGCAAGGAAAAGAGCATGTATTAGTTATATATTATATAGATCATTAAGGAGTAAGTTTAAGCTTAACAAAGGCATGATTTTTACCTTCTTTTCTTAGGGCTTTCCAAGGCTGTTTCCGCCTGGCTCAGGGAGACAAAAGAGGGTGTTATACCACCACTTAACCAAGGCATTAAAACCGGTAGAATCAAGGGAAAACAGTGGGTGAAACCCTTACCGAAATGATCAAGAATGGAGAATTCTATGTTTGGATCTTGTTACTTCTCAAAGCTTGGTTGTTCTCCACTGATTTTACATGAAGAGAGCAAAGGAAAGAGCTAAAGAAAACTGGAAAATATTACCGGAATGGAGAGGAAGAACTAGAGTAGGTTCATGCATGGTTTTACCTTACGAAAATGTTGGATCTTGCATCCCTTTCTTCCCTTAGTTCCAGCCAAAAAACTCCTCTTCTTTAACCCCCAACTCGGACTTGGTTACTGGATGAAAATGGGGTTGAGTGAGTTCAATGAAAAGAGGGAAAAACAGGAAGAGAATGAACGTATACTTGCCATAGGAGCTTACCTAGTGCATGTGATATTGGCCATGGAAGTTGGGTGGTAGCTCATGGTTGTGGAGGCAGCAAAGAGAGGTTTGGGCTGCTTACGGCTGAAGAGAAGAAAGGTAATGAAAGAAGAAAAAGAAAACCGGCTAATAAGGAAAATGAGTCATAAGTTGGTCAATGGTCAAGATAACTCTTCCTAGATATTTCAGGAGGTTTCCTAAGGCTGAAGTAAGCCTCTAAGCTGGCGTAAATGATCAGGCAAGGTGGATGGATAAGTCTTACTTACTTAATGTCATAAAAGAGGATTATCATTACTTTAATAAAGTAGACTTGATGAGTCATATTTAATTGCTAGTGAGGCCGGCCACATACTTAGGATGGAGCCTTATTTGGTGAGTCAAAACATTGACTAGATTAAGAGATTAATTGTAATTTTTGCACTATTTTGTTACTATTCATAAACCAATGCACATATTTCTGATTTTTTTTAAACACTTTGAATTAGGCATTCTAATGTGGTACATTATGTCAAATTAGTATATTTAAGGGTATTCAAGGCCTTAAAATCAAACAAAACTCATTTTGGAGACAATCTCACAAAAATGTGCTATAAGAAAGCTTAGAGCACATTTTGTGTTCTAATTAGTTTCTGAGGTTTGTTTCCCTTGGAAACGGTTTCATTATGTTCATTTATGGGTTATAATGCTTAGGACAAAATGTTAGGTCCTAAGGAGTTCATTTGGGTATATTTTCACCCTAAAAGGTCAAAGGGTGTAATTCTTTCTTTCTGTCAACCATTGTTGTGTTTAATTTGTTTTTAAGGCATGTTTAGGCCTTGATTAAATTAGATATATGTTTAATCAATGTTTAATTAATTAGGGGTATTTCACGTAGCCAGGGAAGTAAGACTTGTATTTGAAAGCCCGGTGGTGAGTCTTGTGTATGACTCTGCCCGGAGGTCATGGGTAATGACTTAAAAGATGTCCCGTTGAGAATTTGAGAATTGAGTATGAAACTTGATAATTGAGAATTGAGTTGAGAATTGAGAACTTGAAAGTTGAGGATTTAGATTGAGTGTTGTATAACTTGTTTGAGATTGAGAATAAGAGAGCTTGAATAAGAGTAACCCAAGAGAATGGGTAATATAATGAATAAGTGACTAAGGCATAGTGAGGTAGAAACCCTCAAGACCTAAGAGTAAGTTAATACTAACTAACAAACTTGTTGTGTTAGTTGTTATTGTATTTCTTGTTTGAATTCCTTTGAATGCGAGCATGACTATTGAATTAAAATGAATCTCATGTTCCCGACCAAGTAGTCGGTGTACCCCCGTTAGCATGCGGGGTATGCGAATTTCATACCAGCAATTCGCTGAGCCCCTTAGGGCACCGTTTTTACTTTCCAGGTACCTTGAAGCCGAATACCGTTCAAGAGTAGGACGGGGTTGCTACTTAAGCATGGGTAGTTAATTTGAGAACTATTGTATTTATATTGTGATTGTTGGATTGTAAGACCGATATGTTATCGGCAAATTTGGGAATTATAGTAGACTCGGTATAGAATTGAATTGAGGTTGTATTTGTATTTGATTTGATTAAGGAATGAAATGTATTGTTTGATATAGAGTACTCGGTATACTTGTTCATCAGACCAATATTGTAATTGGATTTTTGTATTGGATTTG
This sequence comes from Limonium bicolor, assembly GCA_023374045.1. Taxonomy (NCBI): domain Eukaryota; kingdom Viridiplantae; phylum Streptophyta; class Magnoliopsida; order Caryophyllales; family Plumbaginaceae; genus Limonium; species Limonium bicolor. The sequence continues at coordinate 59,023,229 of CM041776.1, forward strand.
GCCTTGTTAGTCACGTGGGTGACTAACGGCATTGTATCACCCACCGTAAGGAGAAATAATTCCGCTGCTTTGATATTGGCATTTAAGAAGGATTAGGGGATAATGATTTGATTAGCGGTAGGGGTGTTACAAAAAATGGTATCAGAGCGATACTTTGCTCTGATGATTGAAATACCGAGTTAGGAATTAGAGACTTAGGACTAAGGGTTGAGTGTTAGCGTGAGAGGTACGCTAGATAGGAACTTCCGGGTGAACCAGAAACCTACAATAACCATACCCGCCCTCTGCAACCCACGTTATAAAGTTGGGAGAAGAACGCCAGAGAGATGGAAAGGCCTCTCTCACTCGGTAAACCCAATCTGGCAGTTACAAATAAACCTTGTAAGAGATAGAACCTGTCATACGGTAGATTCCGAGAACCGGAAATCCCGGAGACGGTTCCCGCCTGAACGATAATACCCGCACTTAATAGTGGAAGATGGAGAATCTTGACCATAGGATAATGAAATCTACGGCACCATAGGGTGACGTGCTTCACAATCGCGAGAACCATGCGTAGCTGGCAAGAAGGGAAGCACAACCGCACAATGAAGTGAAAAGGCGGAGTAACAAAACTCGTTATAAGAGAGTCTCTGGACTCTAAATGCTTGATAATTCCAACAACGGAATACAATCGACTAAGGAATTGGTCAAGGTTGGATAACTCCAAACCTACAACGCCAAAAGGCAGCAATACCCAAATAACATAGTGCAGACAACTATGCGAACACCTACAGGCGACCTTCCGATAGGACTACAAAGTGGGGCCTAAACGGGTCAACCTCGGTAAACACAGTAATGGTGTGGGAACGAGCAACGAGGAAAGATGTAGAACTAAGTAACGGGAAACTCCAAGGATGGAGAATGACCCAGATTGATGACAATCATGTCAAGAACACTGAGAAGCTAGTCCGGAAATTGATCACTAAGATCAATGGAAGAGCCAATAAAACCACCAAATACGGATGGAAACAATTCCGTAACCGGTATATGTTAACCTGAAAACTGACCTACCCGCGCACTTGCCAGGGCAAGTGCAGCAACAACAAGGCCATTTGGAAACTTTCAACGACCAAAAAGTACTTACTAGAGTACCACTATGACGATTGAAGCAAATATAGGATCACCAATCCTTAAAACTTGAAGAATCAAACCTTGGAAGGGCCCAACGGCCTGACCATTTTATTAACAAACATACTAGTCAGCGAGAAGCTGGACATGGTCAAGACCCCAGACAAAGTAACACCATGAAAATTTAACTTTCAACTCCAAACTCTTCTTTCAAACCCAAACATTTCTTTTAAAACCTCAGATTTTAAAACCAAACCAGAGACCCATGGTAAGTTATCATAGAATGATACAAGAGGAGTTGACAATAGAATACTTCACCTAGGCGTGTGACGAGCACTACGGGTGTACCAAAAACGTGATGTGGGACGACCGCACTCCGAAGGAGCTTGCGGGCCTGATAGACCCTTTTGTGAGTTAGTCAGGTAAGTAGTAATGTACCAGTAAGGTACCCCACGTATGTGCACAAGTAGTGTACAAAACACGGGAAATAGTCAACTCCGTACTACAGACCATAAGGTAAATTCAAACTGGAATAGTTAGACACCTTGAACAATAGAAAGAACTCAGATAAGCTTACAAAGCTAAAGGAGTCAAGAACTCACTCCAGGAGAATGATTATGAGTTAGGAAGTGCGAGAAGCACTAGCAACTAAATAAAGACATTGGATATGTCTCAAAAATCTTGAAGCAATGCATGAAACAACCGGAATGAATACCCGGTCCAAATACAGTAAGGCAAATGCCTAACATGAACACCCCAATGTTCAATGGACAAGGTAAAATACCTAGAGTGATCATATAAGGTATCGGAGAATACCATGCATCACCGAAGAGGATATCAAACCGGTCAAAGACATAAGAGAAGTATCCATGCTCTACCCTAAGAATGGGAGACGTTATAACCCTAAAGGGACAATGTGAAGTCCAGAACCACAAAGCGGGGTAATAAACTGAACATAACCAAGTGTGAGCCAAATGAAAAGGCAACACTTAACAACACCTAGGAGCAATCCTTAAAGGGTGATTGAGTAACAACTTTGGAACAGAATGTCGTGATAAGAGCACAAGGATTGAAGTGAACATTCGGCTAGAACACCGAAAGGACTCCACCAACGGGAAGTACCCTAAATTGCCAAGAGGCACCAGTTATTACAAAAAGGGTCTCCAATGAACGGGAGTGTGATGCGACGAGCTTATCATGGAGCCAATAATACCTCCAAGCCATTTGATGGTATACAGAGAAATAGGAAATATGTGGAAAGCCTTTGATGAGCAGAGCTCTAGGCAACGTGGCTAGTAAGCTATGAACCACTACAATATATAGACCCAACGGTTGCAAAACCTAACGCGACATGTAGATACAACAGTTGCAAAACCTAACTGAGAATCATATGGGGAGTTTCCAATAACGGCTGAAGTAAGATTGTTTAATAACTAACAAGCGAGGATACCACTCGTTATTGTGAAACCACAAGAGCGGTGAACATATTCCAAAGAAGAGGTTGTCATTAATGGATGTCTGAAAATACATCTCTTTCAGAACTACTAAGGTAGTGAAGCTAGAGCAAATAATTACCGCAAGCAATAACTGGAACAAGATAAAACTGAAGAAAACTTTGATGGTAATTGGTAAGAACCGAAAGAGTAGTCGGTTATAAAGTGCATAACGCTCACGGAGCTCAAAAACAGAAAGAATATCATACTCTGTAATCAGCCAAGTAAATTGCGAACCATTGTCTAAATGGTAGGAATACATGAGCAGAAAAAAGGGAAGGGCGGATGCCGTGGAAACCAACTTGTAAATACATTCGAACATGGTGCGCAGCAAGAGACCAATGTATCCCAATAATCACACAATGACATGGAGATGATAAATAAGAGATGGTAGACAGACCGGGCAACAAGCCAAAAGTCTGCACCATGTGATGAGAGACCTCACAGAGGAGGCAATGTTCACTCCTATTGCAATTGTATAAGGAACATCCTTGATGAATCACATTGATAAGTAAAGTAATACACTTCGGACAGAAGTACCCAATCGATAAATAATCAACCGCATTGGATAAGAAAAGTGTTGTAAACACATTAATGAACATAGCACAAGCCAGTTAAGTGAAAACTTAGAAACAAACCGTGCGGCCTAAGGCCAAAGAAGCACGAAGGGTGTGAAACACACCAACAATCACAAAAAGTGAATTCCATCGGAATAAAAGCGGTAGGAAACCCATGAACATTTAGAAGACCAATGCATAGAAAATGCAAGGTCATATAAGTAAAGAACACTTGTACAGAATCAGATAAGTGGGCATAATTCAGAAGCCACTGACAATAGAAGAAGCACTACATACTAAATAGTGGCTCAACCTCAACCGATAGCACGTCGGAGAAACAAGTGAATAATCACGAAAGTACAAAAGAGAATGTACAATAGATTTCCAGAGAGCTGGACAGAAAATTTATAACTCATCGAGTTCACGTACAATAAGAAATACCATGCATGATTGAGAAACCTTTCCCCTCACAAAAGGGATACAAAGGAGATGTGTAACATATTAAGAACAACGAGAAGGGCGAACAAACCCTAAGTCATCAGGGTCGTGCAGTAGAAGCAAGTGGGCCCAGAATTCTAAGGTTTAAAATACCTAGTGAATGAATGATTAATTATCAATGCCTTGAAGCCTCGTAGGTTAGAACCGAACCCGGTTAAGTGTAAAACACACTCCAATGATAATTATTGGTGCAGGGACTAAACTAGTAAATTGGTTAAGACCCTTTTGACCAAAGAACATTGTACAATGGACCGCGTGGAAGCTAGAACACTCCATGACGGCTGAATGCCTTTGACCAATGTCCAACATTGACACATGGTAGATTACGTGGGTGTAATCCCTTTTAAGGGGGGTAGAGCGAAAAACCGCTAAGTGTATGTTTTACGTAATAAGTGCGTAAACTACAATGCGCATAGCGCAAAAGAATTGGTTTTGATGATTGGTAGTTATGTTACATAAACATTTGTACTCACTCACTGTGTAACTATGGGTATTACGCACTGGAGATGCGAATAGCATTGAGATAAATTTGATCACCTTGTAACCCTGGTGTGAGTATACAAGGGGAAAGGAGTAGAGAAACTCCTGAGGAATGAGAGCCCTGTATTTGAGATTAGAAATGAGTATGTTTGGGAGATTTGATGAGTATAAATCGGCACGAAACCAATGTTCAACCTAGTGGGAATTGAGTTCCCTTGGTGAATTGATATGATTTTACTTGTGAATGATTGAAGGATAGAGAATCAATTGAAGTTATACTTTTGAATTTCTTAGGTAAGTATTTGGTGATAAATGGAGTAATGATTAATGAGATGAGTAATAAGTGAGGAAATGAATCCTATAAATTGAAAAATGTATTGCTTTGTGATTATGACTAGAAAGAGTAAAAAGATAGAAAATGAAATATGATTGACTATTTGATTATGTGATTTGAGTGAGAGGTGGAACTTGATTTACTAGCGATCAAGAGAAACCGAACACAAATTGGGGTGGAGGGATAGTTCAACACCGATGCTGATCACATCGGGGTGGAATGACTGTAATAACGCTAGTAATAGGTGTAATTATCATTAATTGGAATTTAGAGTTTTATTATGTTTTCAAAATGAATTTCCAAACTGATTTTGACACAAATGATTTTCTTCAAATTGAGAATGAGGACCGGTTTTGAAACCGCTCCCACGGGTGCTAGTGGGACCTTCTGTTATACCCAAAATTTCAACCCCCCCCGGAGTGGTCTCTAAGGCATACGTGTTACAAAGGGCAAAGTGGTCAAAATGCACCAATGCAGGATTTTCCAAGGACATTATCGGGGTTTTCTATTTTCATATAACTTGTTCATTATCTCCAAACACTTCCAAATATCATAGTCATTATGAAAGGTATTTCATGATTTTCTTTATTCTGAAATTTAGCTTTTAATTCATATTATAAGCAAATTTCTTTAATTAACACATGAAATAACCTCAAAATAGAAATAATAAAAGGTTTCCAAAATTAAAATAAAATTTTCACATGGTTAGCATGACTACATACAGTCATAAACCTGAAATTATTTTATTTGGAACCTTATCCCAAAATTTAAAAGGGAAATTCAATCATTTTTGCAGTTTTCTCTCTACTCCGGAAAATACCGAAATCAAAACAAAATGTCATGCAATTTTAACACAAGATAGAGGATGATTTTTAGAGACTAATGCCGTTGGAGTTTCGTTATTTCGACTTTCCAATAATTAGTTATGAATTATGGGAGATTCCAATTGTGCGATTTTTATCTAATCGATTATTTATCAAACTAATCCGATTCCCACTCTCAAAATTCCTAAAAATCATTCTTTACCTTCAGTTAAATTTTCATAATTTTTATCGGCTTGCAACATATTCTAAAAAATCAGATTCCCTTAGAGCACAAAATCAGTCTTTTAGATAAAGATCTTGCTCTATCAATTTGACCATGCTCTTTCTATAAAAGGACCCCCCAAGAACGAACTAGGGCAGAGGAGATCATCCCCAAAGTCAGAGAACTCAGCCGTCAACCTACTTCCAACGTTTTTGCAACCCCGAGCCTCGAATCTATACCGAAATCATCCCGAAATCACCGAAAAACACATTCCTTCTTCTCCCATTAAGATTCCTAGCACCAAAACACAAAAATACAGAAGCAAACCGTGGCTAACAATACAAGGAAGAAGGAGCCAGAAGCTTGGGTCAAAGTCGAACCAGATCGGCCATCAACGAAGCTCTCGAAGATTCCCGACGTGAAGGAACAATCAAATCCCGAAGTCAAAACAGGTTGGAACTTGACTTCCTTAACCCCTCTGATCAGAATACACTTATGTGTGAAATTTCTAATCGAATTGACTTTTTATTGCTTCTGAATTAAGGTTTGTTTGTGTTTCTATCTAATAACTTGTTAACTAAGTTTCGTATTAATTTTGACTTCAAATTGAATTCTTTCAATCATTAACGTCTTGTACATCTTTTACGCTACACACCCATAAAATTTGAGCCAAAAACACCTTCGGGAACAGTCTCAACGCCGAGGTCCGCACCCACGGACGTCATGTCCGGGGTCCCGGATTCCCTGTCCGTAAGCTCGGACACCCACGGACGGCGGCGGGTTTTTTTAAATTTTAAAAATTTAGGTTTTCTAATAATGTCCGGGCCCACGGACAGCCTGTCCGTGGCCCCGGACTTTACAATTTTCTGTTTTCTGTTTAATTCGACTTTTATTTTCATATAGGTTAACTGGGGTCCGTGGTCTCGGACATTAGGTCCGTGGCTACGGACGGAAACAAAATTTGACCTAATTCTGCCTCCGAAACCCTAGTTTAGGTAATTTTAATTTCCACTTTAATTTTCTGCCAAAAAACGTTAAAAAATAAAAAAAATAGAAGCACGCACCTAGGTTAAAAACAACTTTGTAGAAAGCCGTAAATAAACCAAGTAGAGGAAAAACGATCTAGGAAGGGTAATGAAAGTAATTTGAACCCTAATTAAGTCGAATATCAAGCCCCCGAACCCGAACTCTCCTTTCCTAATTTGATCTAGGTTAAAATTAGGTGGCGACTCATAATAGGTTCCAGTGAGCTAGCCTAGGTTTTAATAATTTTGTTATATGACATAGTTATTAATCTTAGGTTATAAGTGGACCTAAAACCCGATTAAATCCTAATCAACTTAATCCACACAGGATAGGGTTTAAAAGCGAGGCTCACAGACTGGCGACTCTGCTGGGGACAACTTCTTAATTTTAACTTGTTTAATTTTAGGAAAGAGGGCTTAACTCGAAAATGTTTATTTATGGCTTTATTTACTCTGTTTGTTTACTTTCGTGCGCACTTTAATTTTTGCACCCTTGCATCATATGAGAGCGAGGGTCCACGCAAGCCAATTTCACCCCGGGACCCGTTTGGGGGTCCCCTACCAGGGACTCACACCTTTTAGGTGATGTGAATAAGTGGGGGAAAAGAGGAGGGTGTCGTCGAACCACGCCCCCTTAATACCTGGGCTTTAGCCCCAAGCATTTTCCTGGCAAGTACCCTTACCTAGCCCATTGTTTGGTCAGTCAAAGACCCGACCGTAGACACACACCTTTAGGTGATGTGAAAAAAGTGGGGAAGCCCAAAGAGAATAGCGTGCAAGCCCTATTCCTTTGTGGTGACCTGGGCCAGTGCCCCAAGCTCCTCTCCGGATTGATCCATACCTATTAATCAAGGTCGTTGGGTGAGGGCATTTTGAATTTGTGTGGAACCTTGTTTGCTCTTGTGATTGGCCCATGACCAGGCTTAGAACGGATAGGGAATTACCCCCACAGTTGGCCCAACCCAGTTCGAAGTCCCGGTTGTTTGAGGCTCATAAGCAAGGTTGGGTGCTGATTGATACCCTGTATGTGTTTTCTTTTCTTGGAAAAAACAGGAAAAAGTCCATGGCCCACTGCTTCGACTTCAACAAGTCCTATGACAGAACTATGAAAGACGTGTTCAACTGGTCAAAGAAGGTCAATAAGTTGTCCATCCTCCACACCCTGGCATATTTATCCCAGACACGATTGCACGAAGATTTCCTGAGAGCGGCCATTAACCATTGGGACCCGGTTGAACATCTTTTCAAGTTTGGGGATAATGAGCTGACTTTACTGCCTGAGGAATTTGACGCACTTCTAGGGGCCAATACCCTAGCTAGCCCAGTAGTACAGAACTTGACACCCTCACCGGTCGAGGCCCATTCCCATTTATCTCGGGCTAAGTCCGACCCAGTTGCTAGGAATAGTAGGGCCCGAGGGATTGCCGGTGGAAACTCTTTCAGACTTCGTTACCTCTGAGACTTCTTTAGAGCATAAGAGGAACTTTCTCGATCTCGCATTGCTGGCAATCTACCTTTTCAGAACCCCATACATGGCTATACACCGAAAGGTTTTCCCTTTGCTTCTGCAGGTTCGAGGTGGTTTCGCCTTGGGACCATTGATAGTCGCACAGATTATTCAGAGTCTAGATTCATGGCCTAGTCAAAGGATACCCCTTACTTCTTCGAAGGAAGCATTTATCTTCTGCAAGTCTGGCTTCTCGAGCGGCTCAAGCTGATTCTGAGTATAACCAAACGTTCACGATCCAGCATCTCCCTAGAAGGCGAGCCCCCGAGGAGCCGGTTGATGGATGGCCGGCCCTTTTGAACTCCATACGGCAGGGGCATCAAGTCCGATGGACGGTCTCAGCTTGGAAGATTGAAGGAGTTTGAATGTGTGGAGGTTACTACGGAGGGATTTCGTTACCCGGTTTTGAGAACCTTTATGTCATCCACCCGTGGCGTTCCAGCCGTCAGATTGGGCGAGCCCAGAGCCGACCCAAGGGTTCGTTATATGAAGCGCCAAGGAAAGCATACGATCATGAGGCTCTTCATGCGATTATGATGGATCACTCGAAGGGGAGGTTCAAGTGGTGAAGTCCCTGGCACCTGAAGACTTGGAGCTCTCAGCAAGTTATCGGAAATGGCTATACGGTCGAAAGGAGGAGATAGATGCATTCAAACGAAAGAAGGAGGGGGCAGCCGAGCCAAGAGTTGTCAAGAGGAAGCTTACGTTTTAGATACTTAATCCTAGGCATTTTCTGTTTTCTTAGAACTCTATGAATTGTTTTTCTTTTAATTTCGAAATGAATAAAGAGAATACCTTATTTTGTTTGGTTTTCTTTTAATTTAATCATTTACTTTTGAATAAGAAAAAAAAGGAAAAAAGGGGGGGGGGGGTCCGTGACCCCGGACGCGCCGTCCGTGGCCCCGGACGTTGACTCGGATGCGTCCGTTTGACCACCAGACGACGCCGTTTCGATAAGTGGCCTTGTTCACCCGATTCAAATCGGGATTTTTCCCCAAATTCAACATTTCCATTCCAGCAACCCCCATTTCCAAAACCCTAACTTCTCTCCTCCATATCTCACTCATTTCTTGACCAAATCACTCCATTCCACCGCCATTTTGCTCACAAAACATCCCTCTTTCAATTCTGGGCATTTCCATACCAAGATCTCTCCATTTCGAGCACTTACGAGGGCTGAAAGTCGCGTCCGAGCTAGGTCCGGGGCGAACGGTTTTCGGCCGTTTTCAGCACTTTCCCGACTCCCAATCCAAAATACTCTTCCACCATTGTATTTGGGTAAGTTTTCTCTACATTTTGGCTACTCATTTTCCATTTTGGTGAAGAAACGAAGAAAAAAAATTTGGAGCTAGGAAAAGACGACAATGGTGGTTCTCGGGTCAAATTTTCGAAGTTTGATTTTTTATGTTTTAAATGGCCAACTGCTTTACAAGGACATTTTAAAACGTGAAAAGTTCGTTTGGAAAGTTAAAACTGCTTGTAATTGCGAGGGTCGCCCGTTTTAGTTTAGTGTGTTTTAAGTGCGAAATGAGGTTCCCTGCGTTTCTAGCTCATGGAATGTTTAAAGTTTGCATAAGTGATAGATCCTAGGACTGATTATGTGGTGTGGAGTGCATTTGGAAGCACGGGATTCGTGAAAAATCTAGGGAAACTCTGTCAAAATTCCTGCAGAATTATATGTCTTTTGTCTCGTTGAATCCACAGGCATACCATGGAGGGTCGTAGGAGTTCCCGTGGGGTAGCTGGGGCTGGGGCGTCGGGCCCTCAGCCACGTCGCAGGCGCCGGAGAGACATCCCTACCTATGATCATACCCGTTTCAGAGGAGCTCAGCAGGAGCGCTGGTTTTATGAGAATCAGGATATTTCCATTCAGCAGGAGCGTCTCTTCAGCGATGACGTGATCGCCACTTTTGACCTCGATCACCTGTTTCAGCACCTTCACTGGGTGGGGGTGCTTACTTGCCCAAAGAGCTATGTTAGGGAGTTAGTCATAGAGTTCTATGCTAACTTGGACCAGGATGATACTGGGGCTGTGGTATCCTATGTACGTGGTCAGCCCATTACTGTGGGCCTAGATGATTTTGTGCATTTTTACGGCTTGCATCCTAGTGACCCAGAGCACAGGGGATTAGAGACGATTGCAGCCTTGGAGAGCGAGGCGCGCCAGTTCTATCTGCAGCACTCTACTCTGTCGGAGCGTGTTCGTTCTTCCACGAGGGATCAGCCAAGGAAGCAGGTGATCCTCCCCTCCGCTTTACCTACTGCTCTTGACAGGGTGTTATTGGAGGTCTTGTCCCGTAACGTGCTACCGAAAGCGCGTAATGACGTCTCCGCTCGCTACTGCTTCCTCATGAGGTACATTCAGCATCCACCTGACTCAGAGGAGGGCTTGATCCCGTTGTCGGTCTTGATGAGAGACCACCTGATGGTAGCAGCCCGGGCCGGTCGCCATGCCTTAGTTTACCCGAGTTTCATTCAGTGGCTATGCGAGTGTGCACAGGTCCCGATGGGGGATGACGATTGGGAGCCTCTATATCCTACCTACACCATGGACATGCTGAGGTCCCTTGGCTACTCAGCCGATCAGGGTTGGGCCTTCCCACAGCAGGCCAGAGTCTTTTCTCAGAGACCAGTCCGGCCCAGGCAGAGACAGCAGGCACCGGAGCCCGAGGACGTCCCACATCACGAGGACCCGTCAGGAGGATACACCTACCAGGGTGAGGGGTCGAGCTACATGGGCACCGAGTACCCTATACCACTCTCCTCCTACTACGCCCTACCGCCTCCACCACCGCAGCCGGCTACGCTTGAGAGCTTGCAGAGGGATATCCGATCCCTCCACATTACTCAGGGTCGCATGGAGCGCAGGCAGATACGTATGGAGGGCCGTATGGATGATTTCATGACTCATATGTACTCGGCCTTCCCACGTCCACCTCCTTCGCAGCCGTAGTCTTAGGATTTCATGTTTTCTCTATGTACTGCATGATCAGAGTACTGTCTTTTCTTTTCTATTGTCTGACATGAGCTCTCTCTCGATGTTTTTGTGCCTTGACATTTGCTGCATGTTTTGTTTAGTGTTATTCGAGAAATCTCTTGCATGTAGAAAATCATTGTCCGCTATTACAAGTTAGGTATGCATCTTTGTTGTCAAAACAAGGTCAAAGATAAGTCATCTCATCATTCCACCCACCCTCATCACAACCCTCATACGTGTCTTACCACTTCACCAAAGCTTAAACCAAAAAAATTGCTGAATCATTCGACAATCACTTCCTCATACGAACACCACCTTCATCATATACATCCCATGCGCTTTCTTAACATTTCACCAAATACACAAAGCCAAAATTTGTTGCTGCAAGATCACCCATCACCTCTTCACAGGAATATCTCATCACCACTCGCCGTCACGCACACAATCATCCCCCATAAATAACTTGGGCATTCTAAGGTTAGTCAAGAAAACCCCACAACAATACTGGGGGCAATCTGAGTTAAGGAATGATAATGTTTATTTCTTTTGTTTAAATGTGCAAACAAGTCTCTGAGTGTGCACTTCGCGAGAGTACCTTGAGCGGTAGAACCAAGAGTGAAAGAGCGTGTCATTTCTACGCGACTCCAGAGAGGTCACATTCAAAGGTGAGGTAAACGGCATGACTCTGACCGGAGGAGATAATTTGTAAATTTACGCTTAAACCTATGAAAAGTAACAAAGAACGGATACACAACTATTAGGGATGACGAAGCACCTAGGTACAACACCACATAGCCCAAAAGCTTGTAAACCCTATCACTAAACCCTAGGCACCTCCGTTGAGCCTTTCGTATATCCCTTTTCGATATTATGAACTCCACAAAAATAACCCAGCCAATGATGAATAATCAACCCGGTGACCAAAGGAAGCGAGGAGCCTGACTCTCAGATAACGTTTTCATCAGTCCAGAGAAGCAAAGCCGCTATCAGCATGACGAAGTGATCCGCAAATGGTCCCAAAGTGACACAGGATCTGTAACACCCCAACTCATTCCAAATGTGGTCTCGCAACTTAACAATATATATATAAACATGTCACAGCGGAATTCATTACAATCCAGGACCTTGCCACGGTCTGACTACAGAATATACCGAACATTAGTACAAAAATCTTAACCATATACATATGCTCTTACAATCCCCTCACATCCTATAGATCTTACTAACTCAAATTGCCATACGAGTGTACATGCACAACTCGTAGGCCACACTAAACCCTTAACAGCTGTATCCTCTTCTTACTCTCGCGTCGGCCGCTCCCTTATGTACCTGTGTAGTAAAAACAGCCCCTAAAGGGGGTCAGCACGAATGCTGGTACGATCCCCTCATGGCCCCCAAGCTAACGTGGCTACGACGACTAATTGTCGATAGCATGGAGGTTGATTATATGCACAACATAATAATGAATGCTGTAAACAACTATCCAAATATGAACAATCAAAGTTCACACTCAATGAACGACTTAAATGCGTTCCCTTAATCAGAGAGTTAGTCATTTAACTCCTTAAGTTGTTCCCTCTTAATCTTGTCCATCCTTATCTCACCTCAATCTTAGTCTTATCTTATCTTAGAAACAACCATCCTTTAATAAGGAGTGGATGTAACTTACCTTAATATGAGTAAATACAAATCCTCCTTTAAAAGGAATGGTTGCAACTTATCTTACCTCACCTTAATCTTAATCTTAACTTAATCTTAATCTTAACGATATAAATCATCCTTTAAGAAGGACTGATTGTAACTTATCTGAATCTTAATCTTATAATACAAATCATCCTTTAAAAGGAATGATTGTAACTTAGCTTAATCTTAACTTAATCTTAATCTTAACAATACAAATCATCCTTTAGAAAGGAATGATTGTAACTTAGCTTAATCTTAACTTATCTTAATCTTAACAATACAAATCATCCTTTAGAAAGGAATGATTGTAACTTAGCTTAATCTTAACTTATTCTTAATCTTAACAATACAAATCATCCTTTAGAAAGGAATGATTGTAACTTAGCTTAATCTTAACTTATTCTCGAATACAACCATTCCTGGAGGGGAATGGTTGTAGCCTAAGTCCAAACCTGGGATTTAGGTGATCCCACCGCACCATCTTAATGCCACCTACCCTGGACGGGAATCCAGCGTAGCTGAGCCGGCAACCGGCCCTAGGCTACAAGTCCGAAGACAAGTCCTTAAGCGGAGGGCGGATCTGATTCAGATACCATCCCCCTTTTTCCTTAGCATGCATGACCGAGATCGGTCCTGGGTTTCCTCACTCAAGTTCCAGTTAGCAATAGTCTCAAGACCATGTTTGTTGGTTAACCTCTTTCGGTTCATATCGTCCCTCATTAGGGGCGTTCCTTAATCTCACTCAATTCCTTACTAAACATTGGTTAGTAAGTTCTCACGGTATGTTGTGTTAGTTTTCAAACATCACACAACAATACAATATATATATAATATGTTCCGGTTGCATGCTTTATCTTGTTAGTGAGCACACAAAACAAATAGCACGCAAGCCGAGGGACACCTCGTTAGCAAGCAGATCACAAGAGAACTGTACCGTTCACCGTTGGTCGTTGGTTGCTTACTCTCTTCCGGAGTCCAAATTCCCAAGTCCTAAAACATTCATTCAGTTTTAGGTTGTTAATAACTTAACTTAATTCAACTTACTTAAATTACTTACCTTACTTAACTCTTAATGATCCCAACCTAACACTTCTTAAGTCTTATAACCTAATCTTACAAACTTAATCTTAAGTGAATCGCATCTCCTCATCACTTATACTTATTCATCCACTTAATTATCTTTGTTACCCACCAAACATGTCTTAAACAACCTTATAACATCAATACCTAATTATCCTCATCATTTCCCATCCTTAAACAAGGTTTTTGGCCAAAACAGTGGCATGTCCGAACTTGTGTCCGGACTTCCCAAGTTCGGACGCAAGTCGAGACTCAAAGCTGAAAACAGACGCATGTCCGAACATGTGTCCGGACTTCAGAAGTTCGGACATGGGTCGAGGAAAATCCTAAGTTGAAGCAGGCACGTCCGAACTTGTGTCCGGACTTCCCAAGGTCGGACACAAGTCGAGACTCTGAAAATTCACACAACAGGGCCTGTCCGAACGTCCATGTCCGGATGTTCGGACAAGGCAAAACACTCACTTTCTAAGCCTTCAAACACTTAACCAATATTCACCAAACTTCTCCTAAACCCTCATAATGTCATCTAACATCATTTAGGCACTTAAACTCACCTTATAACTTCCACCAAACTCTCCAAAACAACTTCCAAAGATCCTCTCAAACATTTCCTAAATTCTTACAAACATTCCTAACACTTGCCATATGCTTCCTTACATTTCCAACTTGTACATTTTGTCTAAAACTTCAACTAACCAAAGTGTTTCTTTTCTACCCATATAACTCCTCCTCCTAACATCATTGCTTGTTAAACCTTCCAAGGTTATCTTGCATGTCCATGCACAATTTCTCTTCTTTTCACTTGTTACTCATCACTCTTAAACTCTTAAGCTTGCTTATACATTTCTAGTCATTTTCCTTGACGACTTACAATATCCTCCTACCATTTGCACTTCCATCACCCAAGTCCACACTTTACCTGAAATACCCCAAACTTGTTAAACACGGATTAAATATCAAATCATATTAATTAAGGCCTAAACATGCCTTAAAAGTCAACTGAGAACAACAGTGGTCAACATAAAACAAGATGTTGCACCCTTTAACTGTTAAGGGTAAATAAATACCCAAATGGACTATGTAGGACCTAAAAAATTTGTCCTAAGTCTATTAACATAATATTAAACATATTATAATTGTTGGGCAACACTCCAACACAAAGAAAAAGCACTTTCATGCTTCAAGGTCAAAAAGGGCAAAAATGTGCTCTAAGAAACCTTAAAGGTCTAATGACCTCTAAATGATATAAAATTTAATTACATGATCAAATATCATGTAAGGAACACAACAAAACCGTTGTCAAAGAAAACGGAGCTCAGAAACACCAGACAACACAAAATGTGCGCTAAAACTCCTTAAAGCACGTTTTGTGGAATTGTCTTTTAAATTGGTTTTAAATGGGCTAAAAGGTTATAAATACCTTTAAATATAATAAATATCATATTATATGATATTAGGAATTTAATTTCCAAATTTTACAGATTTTTACAAATTTAATATTAAAATATTAATAAAACCCTAAAGTGGGGCCCACATGAGTCAATATTGACCAAGTATGGTCAATGGTCAATTAATTGACCCACTTGGACCATGGCAGCCGGCTGGCAATAAGAGAGGGAGACAGCATAAGTCATTGATTGGCAATAATGCTACCTAATACAAACAAGAATAGTAAAAAGCTTAATTATTCTTACCTTTTTCAAATAATGCAAGCCTTTCCACTCATTTCCTCCTTCCTTGCACGATTCCCTTCTGCCCAGCCGAGCTCCTCCCTTCCATTGAAGCTCTCAAGGTCTGTTCTTGAGCATGGAAGGCAAATCTAGCTCCTAAGTTCCTAATGTAAGTGTTTTAATGTCATTTTTAGTCATTTTTAGCCCTTTTTCTTCATTTCTTCACTACCAACACCTAAATTTCGTGGCTCAACAATTCCTATGGCTTATTCTCAGTGTTCTAAGGTTAGAACAAGAGCTAAACTCGGTTGAGACCAGTAGAGGGACCAAGGTTGTTCAAATCTACATTTTAAGGTAAAAATGTGCTTTAAGCTCATAACTTTTGATTCCTTTCGAGTTTGGTTGTGAAATTTTGGCCATAGCCTCATCTTCTTCTCCTTTTCATGTGGGATCTGTTGGCTAGCCATTTGGAGCAAGGATGGCCGAGATCCAAGAGAAATACTCTCTTTTTAGGCATTTTTCCAAGGTAAAACTTAATAACAAGGTAGCAATTCGAGATCTAACTATTTCCTATGTCAATATGGTGGATCTAACACCTTGTGGTGTGTTTGGTTCAGGTCGAAAACACTTAGAACTTTCCTTGCACTCTTAAGGTAATTTTTGCCTCAAATCTTACATTAAATTACTCCTTATGGTTAGATCTTGCTTAGAGACTAACTAGACCTTGTTTTCTGTTTGAAAACATGTAAAACAAGCTGTGGAGAATTCCTACTCAAGGTGGCCGAACCAAACAAGGCTTTACCTAAGCTAAATCAAGGTATAAATCACTTAAAACCTTAACTTGTTACATTAATACAAGTTTAAGCTATTCCTAATTAATTGCCGTGAGTGAAGAGGTAAATAAGGTCTTATTTGACCTTAAAATGTTTAAGAAATGGTTTAATAAATTTTATAACTAATTAAACAAGCATAATTGTCAAATTTAAGACATTATGTGGAAGTTTGGTAATTAAACAAGGAATCTATGGTGAGGCCGAAATTGTATATGTATTTTGGGACATTTATGTGTAATTTATTTTGTGAGCAAATGTTTGTAATAAGGCCATGTATTTTAGGCCATTTTATTTATGCATTTACAAGCTTTTATTTAAGTTTAGGTGATATATAATTATTACCGAAATGAAATGGGGTCTTAGGTGTAATTAAATTAAATTTGGGGGCTTTAGAATAATAAGGCCGAAAATTAGAGTTAAAAAGGAGTTAAAATAAAGTTTATAAGATTTTATAAAGTTTTGGGGTTAAATGGTGAATTTTGGAAACTTAAGGGTTAAAACCGTAAATATAAGAAATTGGTGGTCAAGGAAATATTAAGGTGGTCAACATTGACCATACGCTAGGTCTTGACCAAAATAAATAAGTTAGATAACTTACTTAAGGTTTTATAGTAAGTTAGGTATTTAATGGTAATATTTTATAACATATGTGGTAAATATGTTATTACCAAAAATAAAGGGTGTACAATGGTATTTTAAAACACCCATGGGCTATTAGGAATTTTTAGGAATTTAATGGGTTGTTTTTGGAATTAAAATAAACTATATATGTATAATATATAGTTATTATGTCATTATGACACTTTGGAGAAAAATAGATGGTGGAATGGTAAATACCAAGAGTATATGGGTTAACAAGGATATTTATAACCCTTTGGTGGAATTTGGTGATTTTCAGAATTATATAAGAGTATTTGTTGAGACATATTTATAATATATAGTTTTAATGATATTATCAAACTATATGTTATAAAATGGGCCTAATAATAATATAAAATGTATAATGAGGTCTATTCGGAATTTATGAAAGATAACCATAGGTTATACTCTTTTATAAGTTAGAAATGTTATATTGAATGGTATATATAACATGGTGAAAGAAAGGGGTGATTTGGTAAATAAAGGAAATTATGGTTTAAGGAAAAGTATAAGGTTTAATATATGCCTATGAGGCAATATACAATAGTTTTGTATAAAAACTATAAGTTATAGGTTAAAGGAAATAAAAATATCATATCAAATGGTATTAGTATTTTGGTGTAACATTACATAATGTTATGTGGTCAGAAAGGGAATTTAAATAAATTCAAGGGCTATACGAATTAATAAGAGTTGGAAAATGAATTTTAGACTATGGTCTACAATGTCATAAATGTTATGACAATTAAATGGTATTAAGGTGGTTTAGATGGAATTAATATAAGGAAGGGTACTCACATAAAATAGTGTGACAAACTATAAATAAATGGGATTTATAAACTAAGGTACTTATGTAATAAACCTTAGGAGTTGTAAATGTACAACGTGAAATGTTACTCATGTTAGGATAATAATCTTAATATAGGTCGTACAATATGATACAACTAATGAGAAAAAAATCATCTAATAAAGATGATAAAAAGTAACATAAAATATAAGAGTTTATCAAACTCATGGGAATTACCTACGTGGTAAAAAAAAAATATATATACATACACAAGGATAATGTATATAAGGTGGACATATATTTTGGTTGGAAACCGTATGATTTAATGGTGGTGGTTAATTAAAAAATATATATAGTTACAAACTATATGTTATGAGTTTTTGGGATGCAAATACTATTTGCTAAAGATAATGAATTATAAAATAAATGGCATAATAAGGAATGGTGGGAAAATAATACAATATGGAAAAAAAATAGTACAATATAATATAATCATGCATGCATACATGCAACTATAGGTTATGTACCTAAACTAGAAGGTGGATAAGGTTAAAAGAAATACAACGAATTAATTAAAGTTAAGTGTTATGACGTTTGAGTTTTAAGTAACAAGCCGACTGTTTTGGAGAAACCCGTAACAAAACTGTAGCAAACAGGGGTGAACTGTCGGGGTTACTTATTATTCGGAAATACCGGATGTAGTTAGTCATGGAGACTGACTTATAGTTTGTATTACCGTTTAGTGTATACTTCTGACAAGGACGCTTGACGAGCTAGCGGACTACACGGAGCATAGGATCTTGCTGATTCATACTCCACCGTAATACTGTCAGGGTGAACGGTATGTAAAGGGGTTTGCCGAGTTGACCTAAGGTTGCTCCTTGGGCTCGGATTTGGTTGATATAACTTGTGTGTTACATGTATGTGTTTAAGTGTTGATGCATTAATTATTTATGCACGGGCGTCCTACGGGACTAACACTACGTCGACTATAGATCGACTTATATAAACATACATATGCGTTGTGATGACATGACGGTTACTTGATATAATACCATGATATTAATATTGAGTATATAGTAACCTAAGTAAAACACTTAGGGACGAGTCACGACATTGTCGGTCTCTAGAGCATGGATCTCTAACATAAGTATAACCTAGATGACTTCTAGGTATGCGAGACCCATTGGGCCGCTGGTTAATAAATATATTCTCCATAAGACTAAGAGCAGATCTTAAACATTATGAGAGAGTGATGGTATGAGATTGAGGTGAGGAATCCCGGTAGTTTACGAACTACTTGGTTGCGCATTTGTGATCACTGAGGGGTTTCCTAATTGGATTCCGCTCCAGGTTATATCCAACGAACCCAAATAGGTTTGTGGATCAGGTGGCTACGGCCTTTTTATGGACGTCTTACGAGACATAAGTGAGTCAGGGGCCTCCGGACCTCTGGCGAAATGAGCACCTTTGTGTGTACGGGGGACTACTGTCCATGGTGAGGTTATCGGGTTGTCCTAACATGACGCCCTACTGACATTAATTAAACATGGTTGGATGGAGCCTACAAGGCTAAGGTAAATTAACTATGGGAACTGTACGCTACGGCGAATGTACATTGTACATATGGACGGGGCTTGAAAGCCAAACTAAAATAAATTGACAGTGGATGGTGAACACTACGGCGATTGTACATTGTACAAAATATTGTTGTTATTGCTCGATACGTTCGGTATACAAATGTTGCTTGAAATATTCTATGAATGTTTGGTTTGGATGGATGATTAATGTTTATGAATATTTGGATGGTTGATTATGTATATTATACATTTATGCTTCAGTTTTGATTGTAACTGTAAAAAGGAAAAGCATGAAACCAATCTAATAATAAGATGGTTAAAATGACAAGTGACCATTAGGGTCCAGGCCCGGCATACTCAGCGTCTATCGCTGATACTACACCATTTCAGGTTGTTGATCATTGTCGGAGCTGAAGAGCAGGAACAGGGTAGTTGGAGATGTTGTATGGTAATGAAGATGGTGTATGGTCTTATGGTAAGGTTATGTATTTTTCAGGATTGGGTAGACGCTCACTTGTCAATGTTTATGGTTATGGACTTAGTTTGATGTATAGGAGTTTCTCGTTATCACTGCGGTTAGCAGTTTGTTTATTTTGGAAGTTGGATGTGGTATGGCTACGTTGCTCGCATGGGCGAGTAATGGCCGGTGACACCCATGTGAGTTTTGTAATTGTTATTTATTTTTCCGCTGCGAGACGTTTTATTTATTGCTACGTGAGGGATTATATCGTGATTATGGAGAGGGGTGTTACATTACCATTCAACTAAACCTTACTAGTCCACCACTAGCATCATCACCCTTACACAAGGTTCTCAAAACTCTCATTGTTTTATCTAGTTCTTACCTAAATCACCTTAAAGCATTATATACCTTTCCATCCAGATTCTTGCACAAGTCTTACCACTCCTCATACCATGACTTTGGTGTGTTCAATACACCCATCTAAACTCTAACTTCCTCATAGACCATTCTAGGTCATTCTCATCCTCAAGAACTCCTTAGTTAACTCATTTCCACTCAAATTCTTCATAATGACTCATAGTAAATCCTAGGTCATATTAGTTCACCACCATCGCCTAAACACTTATTTTCTACTCAAATTTTGCCATAGCACCTCTAGCATCATAGCATGCCCAAACACATTATTTTCCTCATTTAACCATTTCACACACCTTAAGTTCTTTCTCATCATATCTCATCACCCAAACCAACTCATTCACAACAAACTCAATATATTGCAATAATCTTAAATTGCATAGCACTAAGGCTCTTAAATGACATGGCTCTTAGGCCCTTAAATGACTTAAACTTAAACACTGAATTTCCCACATATATAAGCTTTCAACCTGCAAATACACTCATCAATCTCATAGTAGTCATAATGCTCTTAAAATCCACCTTAAACTTATATTACTAACTCATTCTCATTAGCTCCTTAATCACAAGTTCATAAGCTTGTTTAAGTTCTTTTTCCTTAGGTTATATATCCCAATACACAATGTAAGCTCTAAGCCACATTGGTATTTATCTAAAACTCATTCCTTAATCTTAAACCACCATTAGGTAAGCATTTTACCTTGTTTTCTCAAGCTTATCTTAATCTCCTCCTTAGGCCTTCTCCTTGCATAGATCTCGGCCACCACTTAAATTCCTTTTGCCAATGTTCTAATCAATATTTAAGGACTCATATGAGTACTAAACAATGCACTAACCTCAAGGAATAAAAACCTAGGTTAGAAATGTGTTCTAAGGCATAAAAGTGGATGATTACCTTTGAAGTCTCAAGGTAGACTTTGGCATTGAATGAAATAGGACCTCCACTAGTCCTTGGTGAATAAATCAAGCTAGAACAAGGCATAAAAACATAGCCCCATGAGAAGGAATTTTCGGCCATGTACAAGGAATGATGGAAACATGGTTTTTCTTACATTTTCTTTACCTTAAGAGAATGGAGAAGCTAATGAGCTATTCAAACTTGATTTTCCTCCATCAATGGAGTTTCCTCTTGGCACCAAAATGGAGCTTTGAAAGATTTGAAAAGATAGAAAGATAGGTCTTGGCCTAACTAAGAGAAATATGTGTTTTTTTGATTTGGAGCAAAGATGAACACTTAGTGAGTGATTGAAGGTGGAGCATCCATGAATGAAGCTCTCTCGGTTTGGAGCAAAAGAAGAGAAGAAGAAATCGTGTGAAGAAGAGAAATGAAGAGAGAGATGAAGAAAAGATAGGCTAAGGTAAGATATTTGCTTTAATAAAGCAAATAGTAACTTCTTTACTTATCTCTTCTTTTCCTTTCTCATTTGATGACTCATGTGGTGACTCCCCACATAAAAACCGGCCCCCTCTAATAAATGAGGCTAACATGGTCTTTGTTGACCAATTAATTGACTTATGTTGATTAAAACTTAAACTAGTCACTAAATAGTTACTATTCACTAAACAAGGCACATAATCGGGAAATTTTTGATTTCCCATTGATTTAGACCTCCTAATGTGATACTAATTAGTACACATGTTGATTAAAGAGTAATGATGGACATTTAGCCACTCAAAACTCAATTCTAAGACAATTTCTCAAAAATGTGCTTTAAGACTTCTTAAAGCACATTTTGTGTTTTAACTTGTTTTCAAGCTTGGTTTTCTTTGCTAATTGATTTAAAATGACCATTAGGATATTACTAAGGTCTTATCATGATATTTGGGTACTCACCCAAGTCTCTCCAAGCTTAGAGCACGTTTTTGCCCTGATTGCCTTTAAGGCACTTTCTTGTGTTTTCCTTGGTTTAAATTATCTACCAATCTTTCTAAGGCATATTTTAGCCTTAATACATCATGATTTGATGTTTACTTAGCATACTTAGGTTTGGGGTATTTCAATCTACCCCCCTTAAAAGAACTTTGTCCCCAAAGTTCCCATGCATCTTTTCTTATTAGAATGCATGTCTTACCTCATTCCTTAGATCATATAGATCATACTTATGTGTACTTAATCTCATTGGATCATTGGATCCCCCATATTCTCATACTTAAATATCACACAACATGCTTAAGCATGTGCAGCACTCAAAATTCCTTTTGTTCCTTTTGATGATTAAAACATTCACATAACTTCCAACGTATTCTCCCATTTCACCGGTCCGTAGACAATGGCTCATTCGTCCTCGTCACCATGGGCCAGAATACAAAACACGCTGCTCCCCATGTCACCGGTCCGAAGACAAAGGCTCGTGCGTCCTCGACTCCATGGGCGAGACTCAGTAAAAAGGTAATCCTTTTTACGAGGTCATGTGAGGAATAATTCCTCTAATTAAAAATACAAGCAACTCCAATTTCATTTTATCCTAAGGTCTCTATCCTTAGTGTGATTTAATTGTGACCACTGGTAGGGAGTTTCAGGAATCATCCAACCCTGATGTGATCAGCATCAGTGTAGAACTACCCTTCCACCCCAATTGTGTTCGGTTTCCCCTGATCCCTAGAAAATCAAGTTCCACCTCCCATGTCATTTTCAAACATCCAAACAATTCACTCATGTCCAATTTTCTATCTTTTTAGTTCTTCTAATCATAATCAATACATCTCCAAAGTGTGAACTCATTCCATCAAGCATTCCCAATTCATCTCTTAGTAATTACCTCAAGACTTAAATTCCTACTAAATTCTATATCAGTCTCATACCAACTTCCACTGTCTCATACCACATAGCATTACCATATCCTAACTCATAATCATATCAAATTGCATCTCATAATGTTATCTTATTCTTATCTCCCACATAGTCTCATATTGACTCATACCTCATATATTCTTATTTCTTAAGTCTCCTTAATCCTCTTCCTTAATTCTTTTAACTTGTACTCACACCGGAGTTAACAAGATAGGTACTTAATATGTATGGTATTCACATCTTCTGTGTGCAATAACCATGATTTATCTCAGAATGTTTATGTAAAACATATTCTCAAATTATTTTGTGCTATGCACACCGTAGTTTATGTACTCAGTACACAAACATACGCTAAGCGGTTTTCGCTCTACCCCCCTTAAAATGGATTACGCCCACGTAATCAGCGTTACATCATCTTTGAACATAAGTTCAAGATGTCTAATTCTCACCAAGCATTCTAGCTTCCACGTCATCTATCTTATTTATAATTCGATCAGAAATGACTTAGTCTCTGTATCGAGGATTCTTAACGGTACTTATACCGTTTCCTTAACTTAGTTTGGTCTAATCTCAAGGGTAGTGATCTGCTAGCTTCCGCTGCACCACTCTGATAATCTTAGGCCTAATTGTCTCAATGGACACGTGTTATCTTTATATATACACGGCCTTAATGAGTTGTAACTCGTCTATCCATTCTCCTTGAAGATCTTACGCTATACTCTTAGTATTTCTTCGAATGTCTAAATTGTTCTCCCCAACTGACCTTTGGTCTGAGGATGACTCTTAGTCTGGAATTACTGTTTAGTGCATAATGCGCTTTACAGTCTTAATGTCTTACATAATACATCTTAGGCATGTTCAATGTTTGTACTTAACAATCCGTGCTCTTCGCACTTCATAGTCCTTAATTATTTGTTCTCTGGTTCCTCTGCGTTGCTAGTTTGACTGAATTCTTCTCTTCGACTGTTTGTGGTAGTAGCTGCTCTTGTCTGATCTTGCGTCGTTGTCGGTGGTACGGAGTCGACTACTTCCCGTGTTCCTTACACCACTCGTTCACATGCATGGGGTACCCTACTGGTACATTACTACTTACCCAACTAACTCATAAATGAGCGTGTCAGGCCTGCAAGCCCCTGTGGGGTGCAGTCGTCCCACGTCTCGTTTTAGTAAACTCATAGTGTCCGTCACACGTTTAGCTATTGCTAATTTTGAAGTATTCTGTTGTCGATCTCCTCTTTCATCGTTCCAAAATAACACTTATTGTTCTTCTTGAAGTCAATCAAGGGAAGTCCATTTACTGTGTTCTTGGGTATGGTATGCTCTAGCTCCTACCTGTATTCCGTATTGATTCGGTCACTTAATATCTGAGGTCTCTTTCCGTAGAGCCTCTTATCTTGTTTCTCATATTCATTCTACTAGGAAAGCACTTCCAGTGTAATCTTACCAAACCATGTCCAGACTACTGGCATCAATGCTCAGTTCGTCTTCTATCTTATTTTCTTACTTATGCTGGTCTTAACTCATACATCTAATTGCCTCAGTGTCAATATTTGACGGCTCATTCACAATGGTCGCCTTCCGCGCACCATGACTTAATCCACTTATATAACTATTATACTGACGACCCTACTACCATGGTAGTTGGCCCTTACCATGTTGCCCATCAATGGTGCAACCTCTTATTCATTTATTCTAATGTCTTACCTTATACTCAATCCCTTCTTGGTGTAAACACACTGGGAGTTCTCTCATTCCGGCATAGGCGGTTGTCGTACCGTGTTGTAAAATAGTTGACTCTAGATATGAAGATGTTATGCTCCAATCTCAGATTCGTAAGTAAGCTAATTTCTTTCACTTTCTCTCATCCTTAGTGATGTTATCTACCATGTGATTTAATTGGTTACTGAAGAAATTATCCACTGAATCACAGGCTCTTCTGAGCATCGATCAATTATCGTGCCATAATGTGCAGTCACAATGTTTATCTCTGACCATTACTAATTCTTACATCCTGGGTGTTGGATAAGGGGCCTATCTGTGCGACCTCCCTTATTACTCAAGTGTATCTGGTACGTTCTAAAGTAATCTCAAGGTTCATAGTTTCCATCTTCTAAATAAAGTGTATTTTATCTCTAATAGGTGAAATCCCTTTTTAGGGGTTCATTCCCTCTCGTGGCCTTACAACAAGGAGTGGTATCCCCACCCTAAAAGGCATGGTTCGTTCTCCGCTCCTATCCTTAGCATTATCTCAATATTCTCATTGGTAATGTTCTTCCCAATCTAAGTTATAGGTTTGGTAACCGTTCATATCTACAAGTTGTAGTCCCTTGGTGGCTTAAACAAGCTCTCTTATAACTTACTGCGCCTCGGGCTCTGATGTGATTAACATCCTTGGCTCGTAGGCTCTTAATGCTTAATATCTCAGTTCATCATTTGTACTCTTACTCATCTGCAGGTCATCCCTACAAGATTCTGGTTCTTTGAGCACTATCCACCGTTAATTTACATACTAAATGTAGTATCGGGTTACATGATAAGTTGCTGCATCCTGCTTCCTGCTAGGGAAGTTGTTCAGGTGATCTGAGGTTACTTAATGTCTTTGACAATGCTGTCATTCTACTAGACTTCTGTCTTTTAATAGTCATGGTTAGGCCCGTATTAGGCGTTTGTCTTACGTGTCCAAGTTGGATATCATCCTGTCGTCTTATACTTCCATCTCAACGCTTCGTTCAACCTCTGTTGATTACGCCACCCTTTGATGATCAATCATACTTGGGTGTTAATGAGTTAGACGAACAGTACTAGCTGTCATTCATCAGTTTGTTCGGCTCGACTATGCCCACTCTGTGGGGGTTGTCCTCTGAGCTTTCCTTTTCCAGGGTTGTACGACTTTAATTCTTAGTAGGTTATAGCTTATGTTTATTTCTTTTACCCTTGATTTCCGGGTTTTCCAACATCTTCATTGAAGAATGTTGTTATCTGCAAGTTTTAACGGTCTCAATGGCATCTTACAACACATCCCTTGTATATCATTGCTTATATAGTGTTTTGCTCGCATTTCCGAGTGATCTCTTAGGTTTTCCTCGTGGAGTTTGAGGTTGGTGTTCTTACCGTACTGTCGGTTGTTGTTGTAGTGGGTTATACCGTTGCTAGTATTTATATGGTTTAGTATTTCGTCTAAGCTCAGCTCCCTGCTGGCTGATATGTCGGTTCATCTCATCATGGTTAGGCCGTCAGGCCCTTCCAAGGTCCCCTTTTTTTTCCTGTTCTTATGGATTTGCATTCCGATGTTAACGCGTACTACGACTGTAGCGTTCGGTTACCTCGCCATGATGGCTTTCCGTGTAGCTTAACCGTGGTAGCACTTGCTATGGCAAGTGCGCCATGCAGGATGGGTTACTGGTACAAGGCACATTGGAAGTGAAACTTCCTTCTAATTTCCATGTACTTGGTAGTCCTCGGGACTCCGATAATCTCTTATTTTGGATAACCGACCATCGGGCGGTTTCCTTGTTGTTTGACAGTACTGTCATCTAATAGGGCGTTCCTCTTTCTGAGGGAACCCCTTAATATTTTCTTATGTCTTAATCCTCATGCTTTGTATTATCCCACTGTTATGCTCACTCGGACCGCTGTCCGGTACTCATGTCTCTTATAATTTCCTTATCTATTGCACCTGTAGTGCTTTCCTTATCAGTGGTATTGTGGGTTACTTCGACTGCGTAGCATGTCGACCCGTGTTGCCGGTAATTACCGTTCCTTTATTGATAGTATTCCATAGGTAGCGCCTGTTTCTCTGTTGATGCGCTCCATTTAAAATCTCCCAGTTCTCCTTAACTGTTGTACAATAAATTGTTTCTCGTATTGCTGACTGTTAGCTAACTGCCAGATCGGGTTTCCCCGAGTAAGAGAAGGCTTTCTTCTCTCTGGCGTTTGTTCCACATATTCAGGGTTAGGGATGTGGAGGGCGGGCCTAGGTACTATGGATATCCGATAAACACCGGGAAGTCCTGGCTGACGCACCTCACACTCTATCTCTTAACCCTTAACCCGTAACTCAATCTCAGCCTCATCATTCTCCTAAGTTCGGTATTTCTTGTCTTCAGAGCGTAACTACGCTCTGATACCACTTTTTGTAACCCCAACTCATTCCAAATGTGGTCTCGCAACTTAACAGTATATATAAACATGTCACAGCGGAATTCTTTACAATCCAGGACCTTGCCACGGTCTGACTACAGAATATACCGAACATTAGTACAAAAATCTTAACCATATCATATCCTCTTACAATCCCCTCACATCCTATACATCTTACTAACTCAAATTGCCATACGAGTGTACATGCACAACTCGTAGGCCACACTAAACCCTTAACAGCTGTATCCTCTTCTTACTCTCGCGTCGGCCGCTCCCTGATGTACCTGTGTAGTAAAAACAGCCCCCAAAGGGGGTCAGCACGAATGCTGGTACGATCCCCTCATGGCCCCAAGCTAACGTGGCTACGACGACTAATTGTCGATAGCATGGAGGTTGATTATATGCACAACATAATAATGAATGCTGTAAACAACTATCCAAATATGAACAATCAAAGTTCACACTCAATGAACGACTTAAATGCGTTCCCTTAATCAGAGAGTTAGTCATTTAACTCCTTAAGTAATGTTCCCTCTTAATCTTAGTCCATCCTTATCTCACCTCAATCTTAGTCTTATCTTATCTTAGAAACAACCATCCTTTAATAAGGAGTGGATGTAACTTACCTTAATATGAGTAATAAAACCATCCTTTAAAAAGGAATGGTTGCAACTTATCTTAACCTCACCTTAATCTTAATCTTAACTTAATTAATCTTAACGATACAAATCATCCTTTAAGAAGGAATGATTGTAACTTATCTTAATCTTAATCTTAATAATACAAATCATCCTTTAAAAAGGAATGATTGTAACTTAGCTTAATCTTAACTTAATCTTAATCTTAACAATACAAATCATCCTTTAGAAAGGAATGATTGTAACTTAGCTTAATCTTAACTTATTCTTAATCTTAACAATACAAATCATCCTTTAGAAAGGAATGATTGTAACTTAGCTTAATCTTAACTTATTCTTAATCTTAACAATACAAATCATCCTTTAGAAAGGAATGATTGTAACTTAGCTTAATCTTAACTTATTCTCAGAATACAAACCATTCCTGGAGGGGAATGGTTGTAGCCTAAGTCCAAACCTGGGATTTAGGTGATCCCACCGCACCATCTTAATGCCACCTACCCTGGACGGGAATCCAGCGTAGCTGAGCCGGCAACGGCCCTAGGCTACAAGTCCGAAGACAAGTCCTTAAGCGGAGGGCGGATCTGATTCAGATACCATCCCCCTTTTTCCTTAGCATGCATGACCGGAGATCGGTCCCGGGTTTCCTCACTCAAGTTCCAGTTAGCAATAGTCTCAAGACCATGTTTGTTGGTTAACCTCTTTCGGTTCATATCGTCCCTCATTAGGGGCGTTCCTTAATCTCACTCAATTCCTTACTAAACATTGGTTAGTAAGTTCTCACGGTATGTTGTGTTAGTTTTCAAACATCACACAACAATACAATATATATATAATATGTTCCGGTTGCATGCTTTATCTTGTTAGTGAGCACAAAAACAAATAGCACGCAAGCCGAGGGACACCTCGTTAGCAAGCAGTCACAAGAGAACTGTACCGTTCACCGTTGGTCGTTCGGTTGCTTACTCTCTTCCGGAGTCCAAATTCCCAAGTCCTAAAACATTCATTCAGTTTTAGGTTGTTAATAACTTAACTTAATTCAACTTACTTAAATTACTTACCTTACTTAACTCTTAATGATCCCAACCTAACACTTCTTAAGTCTTATAACCTAATCTTACAAACTTAATCTTAAGTGAATCGCATCTCCTCATCACTTATACTTATTCATCCACTTAATTATCTTTGTTACCCACCAAACATGTCTTAAACAACCTTATAACATCAATACCTAATTATCCTCATCATTTCCCATCCTTAAACAAGGTTTTTGGCCAAAACAGTGGCATGTCCGAACTTGTGTCCGGACTTCCCAAGTTCGGACGCAAGTCGAGACTCAAAGCTGAAAACAGACGCATGTCCGAACATGTGTCCGGACTTCGGAAGTTCGGACATGGGTCGAGGAAAATCCTAAGTAGAAGCAGGCACGTCCGAACTTGTGTCCGGACTTCCCAAGGTCGGACACAAGTCGAGACTCTGAAAATTCTCACACAACAGGGCCTGTCCGAACGTCCATGTCCGGACGGATGTTCGGACAAGGCAAAACACTCACTTTCTAAGCCTTCAAACACTTAACCAATATTCACCAAACTTCTCCTAAACCCTCATAATGTCATCTAACATCATTTAGGCACTTAAACTCACCTTATAACTTCCACCAAACTCTCCAAAACAACTTCCAAAGATCCTCTCAAACATTTCCTAAATTCTTACAAACATTCCTAACACTTGCCATATGCTTCCTTACATTTCCAACTTGTACATTTTGTCTAAAACTTCAACTAACCAAAGTGTTTCTTTTCTATATAACTCCTCCTTAACATCATGCTTGTTAAACCTTCCAAGGTTATCTTGCATGTCCATGCACAATTTCTCTTCTTTTCACTTGTTACTCATCACTCTTAAACTTAAGCTTGCTTATACATTTCTAGTCATTTTCCTTGACGACTTACAATATCCTCCTACCATTTGCACTTCCATCACCCAAGTCCACACTTTACCATTCAACTAAACCTTACTAGTCCACCACTAGCATCATCACCCTTACACAAGGTTCTCAAAACTCTCATTGTTTTACTCTCTAGTTCTTACCTAAATCACCTTAAAGCATTATATACCTTTCCATCCAGATTCTTGCACAAGTCTTACCACTCCTCATACCATGATTTGGTGTGTTCAATACACCCATCTAAACTCTAACTTCCTCATAGACCATTCTAGGTCATTCTCATCCTCAAGAACTCCTTAGTTAACTCATTTCCACTCAAATTCTTCATAATGACCTAGTAAATCCTAGGTCATATTAGTTCACCACCATCGCCTAAACACTTATTTTCTACTCAAATTTTGCCATAGCACCTCTAGCATCATAGCATGCCCAAACACATTATTTTCCTCATTTAACCATTTCACACACCTTAAGTTCTTTCTCATCATATCATCACCCAAACCAACTCATTCACAACAAACTCAATATATTGCAATAATCTTAAATTGCATAGCACTAAGGCTCTTAAATGACATGGCTCTTAGGCCCTTAAATGACTTAAACTTAAACACTGAATTTCCCACATATATAAGCTTTCAACCTGCAAATACACTCATCAATCTCATAGTAGTCATAATGCTCTAAAATCCACCTTAAACTTATATTACTAACTCATTCTCATTAGCTCCTTAATCACAAGTTCATAAGCTTGTTTAAGTTCTTTTTCCTTAGGTTATATATCCCAATACACAATGTAAGCTCTAAGCCACATTGGTATTTATCTAAAACTCATTCCTTAATCTTAAACCACCATTAGGTAAGCATTTTACCTTGTTTTCTCAAGCTTATCTTAATCTCTCCTTAGGCCTTCTCCTTGCATAGATCTCGGCCACCACTTAAATTCCTTTTGCCAATGTTCTAATCAATATTTAAGGACTCATATGAGTAAAACAATGCACTAACCTCAAGGAATAAAAACCTAGGTTAGAAATGTGTTCTAAGGCATAAAAGTGGATGATTACCTTTGAAGTCTCAAGGTAGACTTTGGCATTGAATGAAATAGGACCTCCACTAGTCCTTGGTGAATAAATCAAGCTAGAACAAGGAAAAACATAGCCCCATGAGAAGGAATTTTCGGCCATGTACAAGGAATGATGGAAACATGGTTTTTCTTACATTTTCTTTACCTTAAGAGAATGGAGAAGCTAATGAGCTATTCAAACTTGATTTTCCTCCATCAATGGAGTTTCCTCTTGGCACCAAAATGGAGCTTTGAAAGATTTGAAAAGATAGAAAGATAGGTCTTGGCCTAACTAAGAGAAATATGTGTTTAGTTTTTGATTTGGAGCAAAGATGAACACTTAGTGAGTGATTGAAGGTGGAGCATCCATGAATGAAGCTCTCTCGGTTTGGAGCAAAAGAAGAGAAGAAGAAATCGTGTGAAGAAGAGAAATGAAGAGAGAGATGAAGAAAAGATAGGCTAAGGTAAGATATTTGCTTAATAAAGCAAATAGTAACTTCTTTACTTATCTCTTCTTTTCCTTTCTCATTTGATGACTCATGTGGTGACTCCCCACATAAAAACCGGCCCCCTCTATAAATGAGGCTAACATGGTCTTTGTTGACCAATTAATTGACTTATGTTGATTAAAACTTAAACTAGTCACTAAATAGTTACTATTCACTAAACAAGGCACTAATCGGGAAATTTTTGATTTCCCATTGATTTAGACCTCCTAATGTGATACTAATTAGTACATGTTGATTAAAGAGTAATGATGGACATTTAGCCACTCAAAACTCAATTCTAAGACAATTTCTCAAAAATGTGCTTTAAGACTTCTTAAAGCACATTTTGTTGTTTAACTTGTTTTCAAGCTTGGTTTTCTTTGCTAATTGATTTAAAATGACCATTAGGATATTACTAAGGTCTTATCATGATATTTGGGTACTCACCCAAGTCTCTCCAAGCTTAGAGCACGTTTTTGCCCTGATTGCCTTTAAGGCACTTTCTTGTGTTTTCCTTGGTTTAAATTATCTACCAATCTTTCTAAGGCATATTTTAGCCTTAATACATCATGATTTGATGTTTACTTAGCATACTTAGGTTTGGGGTATTTCAGGATCAAAAGAGCTCACATCAAAATAGCTCTCAAAACTCAAAACCGGGAAAACACAAGAACCCCGAAGGCAAAGTCAAGAAAGGATCAAACAAAGAGGCAAAACCAAAGTGCCTCGAGGAAATCCAAAAGACGAAAAGAGAAATGGCGTAAAGGACAATTTCAAAAGTCAAAGTCCAGAAGCTCGAAAACAACGTCAACATGAAGCAGCCAGACGACTTCAAGACAAGGAAGATGAATCCAAGAGAAGACGCAAGTTGCAGCTTTGGTCACCTGTTAGGCTCCACATACCTCAAATATCCCTCCATGATCCCGTCGTCTTTCATCACACCCTATGGCCACGATATAAGCTCTGAAGACTTCCGACTTGATAGTTGTGTGTCCAATCACGTGAAAGTAACAGATCAAATGCGTAAATCCATCAAATATCGAATTCAATGGTCTAGAGGTTATGACCATGAGCGAGAAATGAGTGCAAACACCAACCACATTGTGTGTAGGATAGGAAGCACCACATCAAAGCATAAGCCTCGACCCTGTGAGGATGAGACTTGTTCGCACGTTTAATCAAGGAAATACTGGGGGCAATTGATCGTTCCGATCAATTGCCATGAACTCTAGCTCAGATTGTCCTAAGGAAAAATACTGGGGGCAATTGTTGGTTCCAACAATTGCCATGACAACACCAATTGAAATCTAAAGCTTGAGCACCACCATCCCACCACGGCATAAGCCCTTACCACCACATCAAACACCACAGGCCCACATAAGCCCTTATCTCCACACCTCCACTACAGGCACACATAAGCCCCTACCACCACACACACACACTCTCAAGCCGATTAGCCTTACCTCCACAAAAACATCAAACCCGTCATAACCCTGACCACCATCCAAAATCACAACACAGTCCCAGGTCTATCACAAGCACCACAACAAACATCACACATTTCCACCAAACGGCATGTTCATTTTCTAAGAAACAAATTGCAGATTTGAAATTTTTTAGTCAGGAAATGATTATTTCACTTTCCTTTTCAGCAGAGTTTTTCTCAAGCATTGCCACGTTTAGCACATTTTTCAATAGTTCCTTGTTTTGGGCTAGCTTCCAACAAACACTTTAGTTGCATTTTACAACTTTTGCATAACACCTCAACATTGCCACCTTTTCCAACAGTTTCCTGTTTTGAACGAGTATCTTTCATATATTTTGATTGCATACATCTTATCATCATTGCCATGTTTGGCACTCCAATAATCAGTTTTCATCATTTGCGCGAGACCATTATCTTTCTAACTCATTTTTAGCTCGAGACCCAAAATCAGTGCGAGACCCATCATTTTCAAGACTTTAGTACGAGACATCTTCATTCAGTGCGCGACCAAGAATCAGTGCAAAATCCAGTTTTTT
The DNA here is from genome assembly GCA_023374045.1 of Limonium bicolor. Classification (NCBI taxonomy): domain Eukaryota; kingdom Viridiplantae; phylum Streptophyta; class Magnoliopsida; order Caryophyllales; family Plumbaginaceae; genus Limonium; species Limonium bicolor. The sequence goes on from CM041776.1 coordinate 59,056,472, forward strand.
TTCACCCGTTTAGTATGAGACTTCAGTGCGAGACCATGCACCTTCATCAGTGCGAGACCATGCATCTTCATCAGTGCGATACCATCACTTTCGTCAGTGCGAGGCCTATCATCTTCATCAGTGCGAGACCTATCATCTTCATCAGTGCGAGACCTATTGACAAGGACAAGAATATGACGAAGGCAAGAGGGTCAAAACAGTCCAGGCCACAGATCCCGATCCGGACCCCGGACCCCCTTCAGGACCTTGTTCGGGCTTCAGTTTGGGCACCAAACATGTTCCGGCCCGCATTCTATGACCGGGACCCATGTTCCGGCCCCATACTCCATAACCGGATCCCGCATCCTACACTTTGAGGCCGGAAGGCTTTATAAGGAGAGAAGTGCCAAAACTAGAAGGGTGGCTCCAATGAAGTAATACCGCATATGCAAGGATTAAGAGATAGGTCTCACTCTTGAAAGTCTATAAATAGAGGTGGGAGACTGTAATACCCAAAATTTCAACCCCCTCGAGAGTAGTCTCTAAGGCATACGTGTTACAAAGGGCAAAATGGTCAAAATGCACCGATGCAGGATTTTCCAAGGACATTTCTCGGGATTTTTATTTTCATATGACTTGTTCATTATCCCAAACACTTCCAAATATCAGTCATTATGAAAGGTATTTCATGATTTTCTGATAATATTTATTCTGGAAATTAAGCTTTTAATAAGCTAGTTTCTTTAATAATTAACACATGAAATAACCTCAAAATAGAAATAAAAGGGTTTTCAAAATTAAAATAAAATTGTCACATGGTTAGCATGACTACACCACAGTCATAAACCTGAAATTATTTTATTTGGAACCTTATCCCAAAATTTAAAAGAGAAATTCAATCATTTTTGCAATTTTCTCTCTCCTCTGGAAAATACCGAAATCAAAACAAAATGTCATGAAATTTTAACACAGGGTAGAGGATGATTATTAGAGACTAATGCCATTGGAATTTCGTAATTTCGACTTTCCAATAATAAGTTATGAATTTGGGAGATTCCAGATTGTGAGATTTTTATCTAATCGGTTATTTAACAAAATAACCCGATTCCAACTCTCAAAATTCCTAAAAATCATTCTTTACCTTCAGTTAAATTTTCATAATTTTTATCGGCTTGCAACATATTTTAAAAAATCAGATTCTCTTAGAGCACAAAATCAAGGTTTTAGATAAAAATTCTGTTCTATCAACTTGGCCATGCTCTTTCTATAAAAGGCCTTCCAAAAACGACCTAGGGCAGGGTAGATGATCCCCATAGTCAGAAAACACAGCCGTCTACTTGGCTCCCCACGTTTTCAACACTCCCAACACCGAAACTCTACCGAAATCATCCCAAAATCACCAAAAACACATTCTTTCTTCTCTCATTGAACTTCCAAGCATCAAAACACCACAAATACAGAACCAAACGTGCTTAACAACACAAGGAAGAAGAGGTCAGAAGCTCGGGTCAAAGTCGAACCGGATCGGCCACCAACGAAGCTTTCAGAGATTCCCGACGTGAAGGAACAACAAGTTTTCGAAATCAAAACAGGGTAAAAACCAAATTCTCTAACCCTTCTGGTCAAAATACAATTCTGGTTGAAATTGCTAACCGAATTGATTTTCCTTGCTTCTGAATTAAGGTTTGTTTGTGTTTCTGCCTTCTAACTTGTTCGTTAAGTTTCGCATTAAATTCGATTTCAAATTGAAAACTTTCAATCACTAACGTCTGTACATCTTTCAGGCTACGCACCCATAAAATTTGAGCCAAAAACACCTTCGGAACAGGCTCAACGCCGCCGTCCGAGGGCTGTCCGCACCAACGGACGTCATGTCCGGGGTCCCGGACTAATGTCCGTCAGCCCGGACGCCCACGGACGGCGGCGGGATTTTTTAAATTTTAAAAATTTAGGTTTTCTGATAATGTCCGGGCCCACGGACAGCCTGTCGTGGCCCCGGACTTTACAATTTTCTGTTTTTCTAGTTTAATTCGACTTTATTTTCATATAGGTTAACTGGGGTCCGTGGTTTCGGAAATTAGGTCCGGGCCACGGACGGAAAACAAATTTGACCTAATTCTGCCTCCGAAACCCTAGTTTAGGTAACTTTAATTTCCACTTTAATTTCTGTCAAAAATGCTAAAAAAAACAAAAAAAACAGAAGCTCGCGCACTTAGGTTAAAACGACTCGTAATAAGCCGTAATTAAACCAAGTAGAGGAAAAACGACCTAGGAAGGGTAATGAAAGTAATTGAACCCTAATTAAGTCGAATATCAAGCCCCCGAACCCGAACTCTCCTTTCCTAATTTGATCTAGGTTAAAATTAGGTGGCGACTCGTAATAGGTTCCAGTGAGCTAGCTTAGGTTTTAATAATTATTGTTATATGACATAGTTATTAATCTTAGGCTATAAGTGGACCTAAAACCCGTTTAGATCCCAATCAAGTTAATCCACATAGGATAGGGTTTAAAATCGAGGCTCACAGACTGGCGACTCTGCTGGGGACAAACTTCTTAATTTTAACTTGCTTAATTTTAAGAAAGAGGGCTTAACTCGAAAAATGTTTATTTGTGGCTTTATTACATTGTTTGTTTACCTTTGTGCGCACTTTAATTCCTGCACCTTTGCATCATATGAGTACGAGGGTCCACGCAAACCAGTTTTACCCCGGGACCCGTTTGAGGGTCCCCTGCAGGGACTCACACCTTTTAGGTGATGTGAATAAGCGGGGGAAAAGAGGAGGGTGTCGTCTAACCACACCCCCTTAATACCTGGGCCTTAGCCCCAAGCGTTTTCCTGGCAGTGCCCTTACCTAGCCCTTTGTTTGGTCAGTCAAAGACCCGACCGTAGACGCATACCTTCAGGTGATGTGAAAAGAGTGGGGAAGCCCAAAGAGAATAGCGTGCAAGCCCTATTCCTTTGTGGTGACCTGGGCCCACGCCCCAAGCACCTCTCCGGATCGATCCATACCCGGTTCAATTTAAACATCTAGTGAGGACATGTTGAATTTGTGTGGGCCTTGCTTGCTTGTGTGGTCGGCCCACTACCCAGCCTAGAGATTGATAGGAATTTCTCCTACATCAACCTAGCCCAACACGAATTGACAGCTCTATTTGTTTGCGGCCCGGAGGCCCTGTTTGGTTTAACATGTGAGTAGTTTGGGTCTCGGCCCAAAAGTTTAGATTTAGGTAATTTCTCTTCTGGCCCAATTTGAATTATCCAATTAGTTCTAGGCCCATAAAAAAGAAATTCACCTGAACTTGAAATAACTCACAAGTCCTTGAAATAAAATCTTTTTTAGAAACCACCTTCTCTGACCCAAAGAAAGTTAGACCCATTCGTGATTTAGGGACCATTCCAGCTCATGTGCTTTACTTCAGGCCCAAACACATTCCGGCCCAAGGGCTCATTCCAATCTAGGTAGACTTCTTGTCATGGCCCTATGCCAAAATCATAGATCCAGGTGTCACCTCTTAGGCACAATCAAAGCCATCCGTTTAGATTTCAGTCCAAATTCCAGTCTAAAAGTACTCCATCCCAAACACCTCATTTTCTGGGCATCCTGGCCCACTTCCTTTCAGTATAAGCCTGTTTTGGTTTTCGATCTACCTTGTGAAACGTCATTTTAGCCCTAGTATCATTCGGCCCACTTCCTTTTGCCAGCTAATAATGGACACCTTGGAAACAGGTAGGCCTATATCCCGAGAATGGCAGAAGGAGGAATTCCAATCAGCACGGATGCTCGGTTAGCCATAGAATTCGATGAGATGCTGAAAAAGATTGAGCGCATGGAGAAGGCCAACAAGCCGGCCGGTTTTGATTACTTTTCCACTGGATTGTATCCCGAGATCGATCTCCCTCCAAAGTTGAAACTGCCAACACTTCCTCTGTACAAGGGTTCCTCCGACCCACAGCTTCATTTGGCAATGTTCGATAGAGAAATGTCTATCCTTTTGCTGAACGATATGCAAAAGGCCAAGGTATTTGCTCGCTATCTTGATGAGACTCCTCAGCGTTGGTACATAACTCGAAGGATGAATACCAAGACATACGAGGAGGTCTGTGAAGCCTTTCTGCATCATTTTGAGTACGCTAGAAGTTTTGGAGTCACCAGGGCTGATCTTGCAAGCACACGACAAACAGAAGGTGAATCAATGACCGACTTCGTCAAGCGTTGGAGGATGAAGGCAGCCGCTATGCTCACAAATATGGACGAACAGGAGCAAATCCGAATGGTAATCAAGAATATGCGAAAGCAATACAATGAGAAGCTGAAACTCACATACTTTCCTAGTTTTGACTTGCTGATGGGACAAGTTGGTGTCCTAGAGGAGTTGATCCATAAGGGAGAATTAAAGCTTGGGGACTCAGAAGACACCGGAAATGGTTCAAGGACAGCAGCTTGCGTCCAAAGAGGCATCCAAAAGAGAACCAGGCAGCATGAGGTAAACACCGTTCGACGGCTAAGAGAATCAGGCTGGGCTATTGGAGCATCAGAGCCACCTAGAAAGAAACTCCGTCAGAGAGAGTTCACAGACATCGGCCGACCGTTGAGCCAGGCTTTTAAAAGGCTCCAAGAGCGAAGCATACTACAACCTCTCACCCCCCGGCCTGGGGTCCCTCAGAAAGGAAGGAATCTAAGTCAGTTCTGCCGGTACCACCAATTACCTGGCCACGACACTGAAGATTGCAAGGCTTTGAGGCACACGATCCAGGACCTCTTTGACCAGGGGTTTCGATGCGACGATATCTAGGAGAATGCTTTTGTTAGAAATCACTTTAAATTCACAGTTCTTAGTTTAGACTTTAGAATATTTCGTTCCCATTCAGTTTTCCTTTTTAGAATACTTTGAGTAACTTTTCGATGTTTGTACTTAGTGTTATTCAATTTATTTGCCACTAATAAAGCTTTTGCATCCTTCACATCTTTAAGAAAATCATGTACAAATTTTTCGTAAATAAATGCTTTTTTTTCTAACAAAAAAAAGGGTTTGAATGCGTGTTTTGATAAAGGCACGTGAAACAATCATCTTCTTGCAATAGAACAAGACGATTCGTTTTTTTTCAAATGGGTGAACATGTCCGTCCAAACACCGTCACAGAACATCTAAAACAATCCACAAAGCGGTCCAAATTCTACATCTGTTTAAGTGTTGTCATAAACCCCAAATCAATACTAGGGGCAATTTGAGCTCAGGTCCGTCGTCTTTAATATTTCGTTTAAGCGTGTGAGCTAGTCTCTGAGTGAAACTCATGAGAGTGTCTCGAGCGGAAAAACCATGAGCGAACGGGCGTGTCATTTTTACACGACTTCGGAAAGACCACATTCAAAGGTGAGGTAAACGGCATAACTCTCGACCGAAGGAGACAATTTGTGAATTTACTCTTAGACCTGTGAAAAGTAACAAAGAGCGGATACACAACTATCAGGAATGACGAAGCGCCTAGGTACAGCACCACATAGCCAAAAGCTTGTGAACCCTGACATTAAACCCTAGGTACCCCCGCTGAGCCTTTCGTATATCCCTTTTTGACATTATGAACTCCACAAAATAACCCGGCCAATGATGAATGACCGACCCGGTGACCAAAGGAAGCGAGGAGCCCGACTCTCAGATAACATTCCCATCATTCCAAAGAAGCAATGCCGCTATCAGCATGACAAAGTGATCCGCAAATGGTCCCAAAGTGACACAGGATCAACAGAGCTCACATCAAAACAGCTCTCGAAGCCCAAAACCGGGAAACACAAGAACCCCGAAGGCAAAGCCAAGAAAGATTAAAACAAAAGGCAAACCCGAAGTGCCTCGAAGAAATCCAAATGACAAAAAGAGAAAAGGTGTAAAGGACAACTTCAAAAGTCCAGGTCCAGAAGCTCGAAAGCAACGTCAACATGAAGCAGCTAGACGACTTCAAGACAAGGGAGATGAATCCAAGAGAAGATGCAAGGTGCAGCTTTGGTCACCCCTTTTAAGCTCCACATACCTCAAATATCCCTCCATGGTCCCGTTGTCTTTCATCACACCCTATGGCCACGTTATAAGCCTTAAAGACTTCCGACTTGATAGTTGTGTGTCCAATCACGTGAAAGTAACAGATCGAATGCGTAAATTCATCAAATATCAAATTCAATGGTCAAGAAGTTGTGACCGTAGGTGAGAAACGAGTGCAAGAATCAAACACTTTGAGTGTAAAGCACCACATCAAGACACAATCCTTGACCATGTGAGGATAAGACTTGTTCGCATGTTTAATCAAAGAAAATACTGGGGGCAATCGATCGTTCCGATCGATTGCCATGAACTCTAGCTCAGATTGCCTTAAGGAACAATACTGGGGGCAATTGTTGGTTCCAACAATTGCCATGACAACACCAACGGAAACCCAAAGCGTGGGCACCACAAACACCACCACGCAGGCCCACATAAGCCCTTACCACGTAGGCCCACATAAGCCCTTACCCTCACATCATACCACACATGCCCACATAAGCCTTAACCTCCACACAAACACTCTCAGGCCCGTCACTGGTCTTACCTCCACAAAACATCAGCTCATCTTAATCCAAATCACCATCCAAAATCACACCCCAACCCCAGGCTTGTCATAAATCCTGAACACCAGCAAAAGCTTTCAGCACCACAATGAACACCACACATTTCCATTAGTATCGTGTTCATCCTCTGAGAAAAAAATTGCAGGTCTGGAACTCTTAGTCAGGAAATGATTATTTCGCTTTCCTTTCTTAACAGTGTTTTTCTCAAGCATTGCCATGTTTGGCACATTTTCAGCTATTTCTTGCTTTGTGCAAATTTTCGGTTTTCGCAAGCACTTCAATTTCACTTTGCAATACTCGGGTAAACCTTGTCATCTCCATGTTTGGAACCTTAACAATTTGATCACAATGACAATCATTTGCATAAAACGTGTTTTGCATCCTCACATCATCAAGCATACTGCATTTGCCTGGTCAAGTTTAGATGGATCTCGGTCTCCATAAGCAACCGAGTAGATTGGGTCTCGGTCTCCATAAGCAACCGAGTAGATTGGGTCTCGGTCTCCATAAGCAACCGAGTAGAATGGATCTCAGTCTCCATAAGCAACTGAGTTAGATGGATCTCGGTCTCCATAAGCAACCGAGTAGAATGGATCTCAGTCTCCATAAGCAACTGAGTTAGATGGATCTCGGTCTCCATAAGCAACCGAGTAGATTGGGTCTCGGTCTCCATAAGCAACCGAGTAGATGGGTCTCGGTCTCCATAAGCAACCGAGTAGAATGGATCTCGTCTCCATAAGCAACGAGTAGATGGATCTCGGTCTCCATAAGCAACCGAGTAGAATGGGTCTCGGTCTCCATAAGCAACCGAGTAGAGTGGGTCTCGGTCTCCGTAAGCAACCGAGTAGGATGGATCTCAGTCTCCATAAGCAACTGAGTTAAGATGAGTCTCATCCCTAAACCTTAGGCACACATAAGACCTACCCTACATTCTATCCTTTTAGGCACACATAGACCTACCCTACATTCAATCCTTTTAGGCACACGTAAGACCTACCCTACATTCAAATCCTTTCAGGCACCCATAAGGCCTACCCTACAGGCACCCATAAGACCTCCCTTATTCATTCACTTTAGGCTCGTCATAAGACCTAGCACCATCCTTAGGTTCGTCATAAGACCTGGAGTCATCCCTTTAGGCTCGTAGTAAGACCTAACACCACTCCTTAGCTTACCTGCTTCCATTAAACACATTGCATTCATTTCATTCATTATAGGTAGTCAACGCCTTAGAATAGCTTGACATTATTTCATTCATTATAGGTAGTCAACGCCTTAGAATAGCTTGACATCATTTCATTATAGGTAGTCAACGCCTTAGAATAGCTTGACATCATTTCCACATTTTAGGTTGTCAACGCCTTAGAATCGCTTGACATTATCTCATTTCCACATTTTAGGTTGTCAACGCCTTAGAATCGCTTGACATTATCTCATTTCCACATTTTAGGTTGTCAACGCCTTAGAATCGCTTGACATTATCTCATTTCCACATTTTAGGTTGTCAACGCCTTAGAATCGCTTGACATTATCTCATTTCCACATTTTAGGTTGTCAACGCCTTAGAATCGCTTGACATTATCTCATTTCCACATTTTAGGTTGTCAACGCCTTAGAACCGCTTGACATTGCTTCATTTCACTTTACTTGCAGGCAGTCAACATCTTAGAATAGTTTGACATCATATCATCATTATAGGTAGTCAGCGCCTTAGAATAGCTCGACACAATTTATCAGTTTTCGATAACATGCAGGGTCTTGGAAACATTTGAAATTTTGGGGTATCACTCAAGCATCAACTAGCCTTCTCACTTTCATTACAAAGTCCAGTTGACGGGGGGCAATCTGTTATACCCAAAATTTCAACCCCCTCGGAGTAGTCTCTAAGGCATACGTGTTACAAAGGGCAAAATGGTCAAAATGCACCGATGCAGGATTTTCCAAGGACATTCTCGGGATTTTCTATTTTCATATGACTTGTTCATTATCTCCAAACACTTCCAAATATCATAGTCATTATGAAAGGTATTTCATGATTTTCTGATAATATTTATTCTGGAAATTAAGCTTTTAATAAGCTAGTTTCTTTAATAATTAACACATGAAATAACCTCAAAATAGAAATAAAAGGGTTTTCAAAATTAAAATAAAATTGTCACATGGTTAGCATGACTACACACAGTCATAAACCTGAAATTATTTTATTTGGAACCTTATCCCAAAATTTAAAAGAGAAATTCAATCATTTTTGCAATTTTCTCTCTCCTCTGGAAAATACCGAAATCAAAACAAAATGTCATGAAATTTTAACACAGGGTAGAGGATGATTATTAGAGACTAATGCCGTTGGAATTTCGTAATTTCGACTTTCCAATAATAAGTTATGAATTTTGGGAGATTCCAGATTGTGAGATTTTTATCTAATCGGTTATTTAACAAAATAACCCGATTCCAACTCTCAAAATTCCTAAAAATCATTCTTTACCTTCAGTTAAATTTTCATAATTTTTATCGGCTTGCAACATATTTTAAAAAATCAGATTCTCTTAGAGCACAAAATCAAGGTTTTAGATAAAAATTCTGTTCTATCAACTTGGCCATGCTCTTTCTATAAAAGGCCTTCCAAAAAACGACCTAGGGCAGGGTAGATGATCCCCATAGTCAGAAAACACAGCCGTCTACTTGCCTCCCACGTTTTCAACACTCCCAACACCGAAACTCTACCGAAATCATCCCAAAATCACCAAAAACACATTCTTTCTTCTCTCATTGAACTTCCAAGCATCAAAACACCACAAATACAGAACCAAAACGTGCTTAACAACACAAGGAAGAAGAGGTCAGAAGCTCGGGTCAAAGTCGAACCGGATCGGCCACCAACGAAGCTTTCAGAGATTCCCGACGTGAAGGAACAACAAGTTTTCGAAATCAAAACAGGGTAAAAACCAAATTCTCTAACCCTTCTGGTCAAAATACAATTCTGGTTGAAATTGCTAACCGAATTGATTTTTCCTTGCTTCTGAATTAAGGTTTGTTTGTGTTTCTGCCTTCTAACTTGTTCGTTAAGTTTCGCATTAAATTCGATTTCAAATTGAAAACTTTCAATCACTAACGTCTTGTACATCTTTCAGGCTACGCACCCATAAAATTTGAGCCAAAAACACCTTCGGGAACAGCCTCAACGCCGCCGTCCGAGGGCTGTCCGCACCCACGGACGTCATGTCCGGGGTCCCGGACTCACTGTCCGTAAGCCCGGACGCCCACGGACGGCGGCGGGATTTTTAAATTTTAAAAATTTAGGTTTTCTGATAATGTCCGGGCCCACGGACAGCCTGTCCGTGGCCCCGGACTTTACAATTTTCTGTTTTCTGTTTAATTCGACTTTATTTTCATATAGGTTAACTGGGGTCCGTGGTTTCGGACATTAGGTCCGTGGCTACGGACGGAAACAAAATTTGACCTAATTCTGCCTCCGAAACCCTAGTTTAGGTAATTTAATTTCCACTTTAATTTTCTGTCAAAAAATGCTAAAAAACACAAAAAAAACAGAAGCTCGCGCACTTAGGTTAAAACGACTCGTAATAAGCCGTAATTAAACCAAGTAGAGGAAAAAACACTAGGAAGGGTAATGAAAGTATTGAACCCTAATTAAGTCGAATATCAAGCCCCCGAACCCGAACTCTCCTTTCCTAATTTGATCTAGGTTAAAATTAGGTGGCGACTCGTAATAGGTTCCAGTGAGCTAGCTTAGGTTTTAATAATTATTGTTATATGACATAGTTATTAATCTTAGGCTATAAGTGGACCTAAAACCTGTTTAGATCCCAATCAAGTTAATCCACATAGGATAGGGTTTAAAATCGAGGCTCACAGAGACTCATTTGTAAGGGGACACAAATATAAGAAGAGAGAGAGAAAACACTAGGAAGCTCTCTAAACTTGTAATACCAAAAGAAGGAATGAAGACCACTATATTCCTTGGTGTTTGGTTTGTAGTCTCTCGATGTTAACGTGTAGAACCAAATTACACGTTTTCATTTGGCGCCGTCTGTGGGAAACGAACAACCGGAATGGTAACCACGATCCAGCCACGACAGGAAGTAACTTTTTTGTTCAAGATTCGGAATCAAAGGAACTCATCCAATTTGTTCGAGGAATTCATCCCAGTGTTTAGAATTTCAAAAGCGATTTGTCGCAATTTGTTCGCAAAATACGAAGATTACTAATCGCCCCTGTCAAGCAATAGAAAACAATCTAAAAATCCAAACGAAGTTGTCACTTGGTCCGCTGAAGGAGAGAAATGACATAACCTTTGGATCAAGGAAAAGTGCCGAAGAAGTTCATTGAGATTCATCAAAATCTCGACACAAGCTTGAGAATCGCGACCAAACAAGTGATCGAAGAATAATTAAGCATACGAGTTCATATCGAATTGGCAAGTTCCGATATGCGGCTCATACTTGGAGGGACGCCGAATCGCCTCTTACGACGGTCTGGTCAATCAAGGGCAGGAAGCTCACAATATTTCACAACCAAAAGACTCGAAGATCCACACAGAAGTCGGAGGAAAAGAGAAATCCCAAAACGGATTAAGGATTCCAGAATCAGTATTGCCAAGAAGTCGACCGCGAGACTTGCGTCGAAGAAACTCAACATAGCCAGCAGGATCCACGATAGGCAATCAGTATTCTCCGCTTTCTCATAATACTTTATATTTCTAATTGTTTATTGGGTTCACTGCCTGGTAGTTGATCAATCAGGTCACCCGATACGGAGCAAAATCGCGATTTCAAGAAAGTCATCTGGAAAGATCGGGTGGCAACGTGATTCCTTTCAAGGGTCATCATCTTCCTCGATAAGTTGCTTCGAAGGCAGGACCAGGCGAGAGCCGGGGAACATGAAGCAGGTGGATTGGGCGTGATCAGCCTTGAAGCTGCACCGCGGTATAGCACCTGGCGCTAGGCGATTGTCCTTGTTCAATCTCGGACGGGCACAATCATGGACGTCGTCTACACTTCAAAAACTGGGCGAAGGTTCCAGCTCTGACTCACGGGCGGCATGGCACGAAGGGAGATACCTCAGCCTCAGATGGCCTTCTTGACCAGACTGTAAACGCCTCGACCAGGAGGTACCAGGCGACTCCCTTGTCCGCTGCTTCCTCGCGCTACAACAAAAGGATCCATTCAATTCAAGCCCGGCGCACCAGACCAAATCGCAACTGCTTGGGCAACAAGACGAGGGTAATTAATCAGAAGCAAGCCTGGACGACACTCCCCATCAAACAACAGGATGGTGTTTTCCTTCAAATGACCGGGCGACGTCATCGGCCGGATACAACAAAGACCGGAAGAAAGAGACCAGGAGATGAGTACCGGAAGATATTGTTCAAAGTCCGGAAGGTAGTGACCGGGAGGTGATTACCAGGAGACTATTGTTGAAATGCATACTGGATCGGCTGCAATGCTTTGAGTTAAAATTCCGACCCCCCTTCAAATTCGGGTCATAGCGTTCCAACCTATCCAATAGATTGGAATACCAGTCGCAAGCGGTACAGGATCGGGATCAAAGAAGGACAGATTCTCGAAGGCTCAAAATCTGGTTTACTTCGGACTCCTGCTCAGAAGAGTCTTGGATGAACCGACGTGCTTTTTCTCATACCGAGAGCAACGCGGACGCAAGTCAACGATTATCGCCTGACCCCAATCGCTTGAGCTAGGAGAAAGCAAGCTCGAGGCATGATAATTAAAGGAACACTCGAAGCAAACAAAATCACAAGAGGAGGAGAAAATTCCTAACTCTCTGTTTTACGTTTTAAAACTTCTTTGATCATATAATCAGGATTTGTTTGTAATTAATCATGATCTGATTGTCATTAATCGGGATCACGCTTGCTCTCCCCCTATGCAGCAGCGTTTTAATTATCCATATCCTGAAGGATTGCGCCTGCAACTTGGAGCGGCACAGAAGCGAAGCCAAAGAGAATCACAGATCGATGAAAGGGGCAGCGCTACGAACAGCGTCGTTCTGAGATCAGGCACGGCATCGATCGGGCACAGCATTGATTTGGTGCGGCGTCACTTTGAGTTGAGACCAGGCACAACATCGACCGAGCGATGACCTTAGAGCAACCGGGAGACGATTTGGTTAACAAATCAGTTCAACTTCAAGCAATAATTGAAGATATACGGTGCGGTGTTTCTTCCGGATCGAGCAATTACCTCTGCCTTACCTCAGAAGCCAGATTGTCGACAGCAAGAAGAGAGGCTCGAAGTAGTGTCCTCAGTTCAAAAGTGGCCTCAAAGATTAAATCACTTTGCTACCGGCTTCAACCGGCATTCTACATGACCGGAAGGTATCCGGACTTCCTTGGCCGCATCTCAGTCCATCCGGACTTCCTTGGCCGCATCTCAGTCCATCCGAACTTCCTTGGCCGCATCACAACCGGGCCACAACCAATCAATCGCCTCCAATACAACGACCGGCCGATGAATATTCAAGTCTAAAGACCAGGTGAGGCCTCGATGGTTCTCAGCTACCGAGCTCAACTTCCGGTCAAAAGCATAACGGTACTAGATCCAACTCATACAGACCCAAGCGATGCTCCTAGTACAATTCAATCGCCTTTCATAATACATGCCAACGACGTAAATCCCTCAAAACAGAAGTCGAAGTCAGACGACAACGACGACAAAACCAAAAGAAGAAACGTCCGAAACCAAAGATAAGTTCATCGATCCTGAAATACTAAAGCTTAGCAAACCGAATTATCCTGATTGCTTCCTCTCAAAATTGGCACTTTCAGATGCGATTAAATGATTCATGTAACCAATATGAGTGATATGTAATCTTTAGATTTATTGTCTGCAAGCTTCCTGCTGATTTAATCCTCAGTATAAAGGCAGTAAATATTTTGTAGAAACAATGATCTACAAGCATGAGACAACGCAAGTTCTATGTTTATTGTATAAGTTTCTGGTACAACCTTGATTTGCTTGCCTAGCTTGACTGCATTTTTGAGAAAAATTACAAACCTCTAAAGATGTTTGTGTTCACTTATTTTCTGATGTTAACGATGCTTTATGAAGCTTGGATTGTGTCTGTTTTATTATGAAACTGCTTCTGTTTCAATTATGATCTAAATTTCAGACTTCACATAAATCTTTTAGGCATTACCACTTCACTCTTGCTCTATGATTTATGTAAGCAGGGTCAAAACATATACTGAAATCCTGCTCAAATCTTTCTAAATTGCAAATGTTCAGCATCAACATATTTCAAATTGATTTCTGCATAAAGAATACGCATCATTCTGCTTGTATATTTTTGCTGCTACCAAGGGAGTCATCTTCTGGACAAAACATTTGTCGCATTCGCCAGTGGTACCCTATGTTTAGAAGACCTGTACTAAAATAGTCAAGCTATTAGTTTTGTACTTCCCACTCAGGGGAATTTTCCCTGCTGAACCATAAACTCGAGTTTCTGCACAGAAGATTTCTTCTGATTGTATTTCTGATATGGTCAGTACAGTCATCCACCAGGGTATGAGAAAACCTCATCTGCTTTGGAAAACTTCCATTCAGAAAGATGTTCTTCTACTAAATGTTGACAGTTATCAGATTCGTTCTGACTATTTAAAATCAAATTGGTCTCAGCTGTTCCCTTTGTGCTCAAAATTCTCTAATCCTTGTTTAGCATTTTTTCTGGCCAGTTTCATGCTTCACTATATGTTAAGAAGCTTTGCCTCTGTTTTCATCAGTATGAAAAACTTTCCAACCTTTATTTTAGAACTTTAATCTTTCAGCTTCATAATACTGTAATTCAGATTCTTGTTTGAAGTACACTTTTTCCTGTTACGTTGTTAAAGATGTGCAATAACCTGACTGTGTGATTAGTCTGATCGAATGCATATTCGTTTTCTGAATTTCATTCATTTTTTCCTTTTATACAATCTAAGCAGCCTCTTAAACTTGTGTTCATGCTTTTTTTTTGTTACTACTACTATTATGTTGCATTTTATTTCTCTGTCAAGTTTTACATTCGCAGCTCCTTAGATCAAACTCCAGCATCTGCCGGAGGAAGTTCATACTAAAAAAGATTCATCATTTTAAAAATCCTCGCTGATATACTAACACTCTGATTTTGCTTCTAAAATCTGCTACTTGACCGAGGGATCTGTATTACCAAGTATTTAACTTCCAGATTCAATCTTTTTATTATGCTGATGTGATTCAAAGTTTTTTTTATGCTGCACGTGCACTGATTAGCGCAATTGTTGTTTAGATAATGCTGGATTCTACCAGATTGGTCTTGTGAACAAATGAGTCTATGTATATCTCTGTGAGCTAAAGAGTTTAATGATGTACAGATTCACATTCGTCTTGTTGCATCAGAATAAATGGTATCCTTGCTTCAGTTCCTTGCTTCTGTTTCTATTGCTGACCTGATATGAATCCTTGTGTTAATCCGCACTGCTTTAAATTACGCAAGATTGAAATTTGGGAAACCGGCAAATATTCTGTTCAAATTGAATACAAGATTGTTTTCTGTTCTCTAGTTTTACGATACTACGTTGCTCATCGCCTGAAGCTCTTCCCTGAACATTAAAAGCATGAGCTGTGGCTTGAAAAGGCATCAGCACAGCAACAGTGATATAAAATATTATGTCGTTTACATCTACTAAGAGCAGTACTCAATCTCTGTTTTGAAGCTGAAATTTGCCTAAAGAAGTTTTGCTTCGATTCTGATTGCTGGTGTGATGCCATTTCTATCATGATAGAGTTCAGCCAACACTGGCAGTTTTTACGACTATGAATGATGTCCTTGAATGATGCAATCGCCACCAGTCGCCTTCAGTCCAACGACCGGGCATGGCTCCTCTTTGGCTCCAGGGCGAATGCAGTCCTAGAAAACAAGGACTCTAACCAAACAGCCGATGGCAACAATAAAAGAGGAAATGTTCAAAGTCAATTACTAAGATAAGTCCAGCAACCTTGAAACGTTAGTTTTATATCTGTAATTCGCTAAAGCATGATGGTCTCTTCTCATGACTTGCGCTTTCGGGTTTTCAAAAATGCGGTTGCTTTCTGTTTACCCAAAATTTCACCTCTTTCTCTAATTTAAGAATTTGATCGAATGTCTGTGTATAGCTAAGAGCGGGATTTTCCTTTTTTTTTAAAAAAATGGCATATCGGCATATGCGATTGCACTCATATTACTATCCTTCTGATTTTTGTTCTGAAATCAAAGGCAATTGTGTGTAAGATTATGAACGCTTGGGTACCTTTCTGGGTTATTATCTGATTTTTTATTGCCCTGCCTTATATTGATTATGACAATTGGCACAAGGTCTATTATGCAAAAGAAAAGCAAATTAGAGTTTACAGGAAGCTGATTACAAAATGTCTAGTTCTATTGCGAACTCCTTCCTTCGGATCTTAAGGAGCTTGGTTATATTGATTTAGCTATCAACTCTGCATTTTAGATTACGAGATTGTTTTGATATACAGTCTTATACAAAAAACTTTATGTTTTGCATTATCAAAAATAACTGCCGTTATTGTCTTAGAAGAAATTTTTACACTTGCTATTGCGTGATGGGTTCTGAAATTAGGACTAGCGAACCTGATTTTGCTTGATTCATATACCTAACCAGAGCCAAATAATTGAAATTCTTTGCAGTTGTCGTGATTTATACAAAAGCCATTTTCTCAAAAACTGGTTTCTGGTTCATTATTGCACAAATCTGATTTATGGCCACAAATTTTGCCTAAAAAGCCTGTATTTCCATCCTCTCTATCTCTGATCTTTAGTTTCTACTGGAAATGTTCTTAAAATTTGCTGACATCAATAGGTCCGTTACAAAAGTAAATACTCACTTGAGTTTAGAAGCTTCCGCTTCTGTTTACAGGTTGGAAGAACTTGTTTATCTCTGCTTCTAAACTGTCTCCTTCTGATGTTCATTTTGAAAATGACACAGAGAATTAGGTTTGGGATTGAGAGCACCTGAGAACATATCGTTCAACCTAGTTCTAATCCTTGCCTGACTAATCCTGATTGTAAGATTGTTCATCTCTTTGCTGTTGCATGAGTAATTCATATGGACCGTTGCACCTTGAGCTATAACATAGTCACTTGGAGCCTCTTTTTTTGCACTAACCCCAATTGCGATAACTGCTTTAGTTTCTGCTTCAATCAAAATTCTATTTCTTGTACCTACCTGCTACTGCATAACAGCTTATTTGGAGGCTGATTTACTACTAAGTGACGGCAATCATTGTGTCAGTCACTAAAATATTCATTATCCTTATCATTGCCAAGGCATATTATAGTTCAGCTCGCTTCTACTACCAGTTTCATTATATCTTGATTCTTTAAATCATATACACTCTGTGGGCAGTAATATCTTTACCTATGCTCTGCTATTCAACTTGACTCGAGTAGATAAGAATAAGCACGACCTAGTTCTGTTTTGCTACTAGTATTAAACCATACGGCCATTCTGTTACTGTCTACTATGATCAGAAGTTACTGCTAATGTTATATGCCTTCATGATGCTGCTTTTTTGTCTCCTCGGTATTTGGATTTTATTACTATTGTGTGATCAAACTGTTTGGGAATATAGCTTGCTATCTGTTTGATTTTTTACTTGGTTATTACCAATTTTTCTACATCTACTACTATGGTAGAGCTGCCCATAATTTTTCCTATTATTATACATCCCTCGCCTGAAGCGATAAGGTTACTACACATACTTTCTTCTATTCAGTTCTTCTAACTCTTTTACCTCTGATCTATACTGCTTCAAAGAATTCATTTACAAGAAGGTCTTGAACATGACATCATACTCACTTCACTCCAAACATATGTTGTTAAGTACAAGCTAATGTACAGCAATGTGTTAAGCTCCTGATAAAATTCAGTTACTTCGGTTTTCAGCAATGTTTCTGTAGTTACCAAATAGGTGATATGGCTTTTTACAGTAGCTATGGTTAAACAATGTATATGGTCTAGCTCTCTTAAATGCTCATGCACTATTCGTTTTATTGAGCCATGATATTACTGATTAAAATCCCGCATATGGAAAACAAATTGCCTTGCCTACTCCTGTTATGCTTCTTGGAAGTGGTGTTCATGACTCACCCACATATCTTGCTTCTGATTACCAGACTTATCTATTGTTACATAAGTCTATTGAGCTTGACTTTGATTTATGCTCAATTACAAACTGATTTGATGTCTTAAGCTATTTATCATGTGCAGCATATTCTACTCTAGAGCTGAAAGTGCAGGTACTTTTAACCAGGGGACTGATCACCCCCTGAAGTACTCAAAGAAAGCAAGAACAAAGGCCATCGAGCCAAGAAAGTAACACTACCTATGGACTTTCTGCACAAAGTGCATATCCATGGAGAAATGTAACACCTACCCATGGACTTTCTGCAATAGATTTGCATATCCATGGTGAAAAGTAACACCTACAGGCTATCATGCCTTGAAAGTAATACCTACCCATGGACTTTCTGCAATAGATTTGCATATCCATGGTGAAAAGTAACACCTACAGGCTATCATGCCTTGAAAGTAATACCTACCCATGGACTTTCTGCAATAGATTTGCATATCCATGGTGAAAAGTAACACCTACAGGCTATCATGCCTTGAAAGTAATACCTACCCATGGACTTTCTGCAATAGATTTGCATATCCATGGTGAATCGGGCCAACCAAGAAAACCCATCTCTGGACCCATCAGGAGCTCTGGTCGCCTGTAATGGGTGCATTGTTAGGTGTGGGACGCCGCACCATACTTGAATCACAAGTACCATCCTTTGGCTAGCATAAGCAAAGTTGGGAAAATATATTATCTTTATTCTCCCTTTAAGGGAATTATCATCCTTTGGCTAGTATAAGCAAGACTTTATCATCAAAATATTTAGCCCTTTCAAAAAGGGAATGGTTCTTATTAAAGGAACCATTGGTCTTCTTTATGAAGACATCAGGAGATTCATCCATCAAGATGTCATGGGATTCATCCATCAAGATATATCATTTCAAAGACTTATGTCCCAGAATTTCCAATTTCTCAGAAAGAAGATACTTGTGGGACTTTGATTGCACTGTACCAACTTTCTTTTTGTAAGTTCATTTTTCTTTGTAAGAGCTAAAAGAAAAAGAACTTGTGGGACTAGAAGATAGGAGAAGGGAAGAAATAGAAAGAATGGAAAAAGAATGTAAATTTCAATTTTTCTTTTTGTAAGTTCCACTTTTTTTTTAAGTAGCAAAAAGTAGAACTTGTGGGACTGATGACAAGGACAAGAATATGACGAAGGCAAGAGGGTCAAAACAGTCCAGGCCACAGATCCCGATCCGGACCCCGGACCCCCTTCAGGACCTTGTTCGGGCTTCAGTTTGGGCACCAAACATGTTCCGGCCCGCATTCTATGACCGGGACCCATGTTCCGGCCCCATACTCCATAACCGGATCCCGCATCCTACACTTTGAGGCCGGAAGGCTTTATAAGGAGAGAAGTGCCAAAACTAGAAGGGTGGCTCCAATGAAGTAATACCGCATATGCAAGGATTAAGAGATAGGCCTCACACTTGAAAGTCTATAAATAGAGGTGGGAGACTCATTTGTAAGGGGACACAAATATAAGAAGAGAGAGAGAAAACACTAGGAAGCTCTCTAAACTTGTAATACCAAAAGAAGGAATGAAGACCACTATATTCCTTGGTGTTTGGTTTGTAGTCTCTCGATGTTAACGTGTAGAACCAAATTACACGTTTTCACCTATCACCTTCATCAGTGCGAGACCGAGCATCATCATCCAGTGTGAGACCAGTACGAGACCTAGTATCATCTTCAGTGCGAGACAAGTACGAGACAGAGCGTGATCTAAGTTGGCGGGGCAGAGGCAATAAGTCCCCATCTTTATGTCAACTTGCTTTGGGATCAACGAATGGTGGGCAAAGGAAATAAGTCCCCAGGGTTTTTACCAGGAGTTATCCCTGCACACCGGCTTGGGGGGCGATGGCAATAAGTCCACATTGGGTCCAGCCAGGAGCATCGGCATGGGTTTCGGTCCCTAGAAGCATCCGAGCATCATCAACATCATCAATATCATTAGCATCATTAGCATCGCTAGCATATCAGCATTCCTACATACACTTTGATTGTAATTTGATATGCACATCATCATAGCCACGTTTGGGCACTTTCATAATCAACTTTCATCATGATCATTTGCATAAAGTTTGCCTTGCATCCGTCTGCATGAAACTCCTCATCATAGACTAAGAGATACAGATTCTTGCCCCGGAGATACAGATTCTTTAGAGATACAGATTCTCGCCCCGGAGATACAGATTCTTCAGAGATACAGATTCTCATCCATAGATACAGGCTCTTCAGAGATACAGATTCTCACCCGTAGATTCAGATACAGATTCTCACCACGAAGATGCAGATTCTTCACAAATACAAATTCTCACTTGAGTAGAAGAACTCACCCTCAAGCTTGTCATAAGTCTTACCCACTTCCTTAGCACCTGCCACGTTTGGCACTCTCAGTCCTTAACCTTTTACACACACTTAGGAATAGGTTTCGGTCCCTAGATGCACCTAGGTCATGCAATTCATCATCACATTAAGCACATTTCACTCATTATAGGTAGTCAACACCTTAGAATAGCTTGACATCATTTTCATCGTTTAGGTAGTCAACGCCTTAGAATCGCTTGACATTACTTCATCTTATAGGTAGTCAACGCCTTAGAATCGCTTGACATCTTCTCATTCTCACTTATAGGTAGTCGGCGCCTTAGAATAGCTCGACGCAATCTACATATAGGGCCTTTTAAGATACAAAATTTTGGGGTATCACTCAGGCATCAACTAGTCTTTTCATCTTCATTACAAAGCCTAGTTGACGGGGGGCAATCTGTTCTACCCAAAATTTCAACCCCCCCTCGGAGTGGTCTCTAAGGCATACGTGTTACAAAGGGTAAAGTGGTCAAAATGCACCAATGTAGGATTTTCCAAAGACATTATCGGGGTTTTCTATTTTCATATGACTTGTTCATTATCTCCAAACACTTCCAAATATCATAGTCATTATGAAAGGTATTTCATGATTTTCTTTATTCTGGAAATTTAGCTTTTAATTCATATTATAAGCTAATTTCTTTAATTAACACATGAAATAACCTCAAAATAGAAATAATAAAAGGTTTCCAAAATTAAAATAAAATTGTCACATGGTTAGCATGACTACATACAGTCATAAACCTGAAATTATTTTATTTGGAACCTTATCCCAAAATTTAAAAGGGAAATTCAATCATTTTTGCAATTTTCTCTCTCCTCCGGAAAATACCGAAATCAAAACAAAATGTCATGCAATTTTAACAAAAGATAGAGGATGATTTTTAGAGACTAATGCCGTTGGAATTTCGTTATTTCGACTTTCCAATAATTAGTTATGAATTATGGGAGATTCCATATTGTGCGATTTTTATCTAATCGATTATTTATCAAACTAATCCGATTCCAACTCTCAAAATTCCTAAAAATCATTCTTTACCTTCGGATAAATTTTCATAATTTTTATCGGCTTGCAACATATTCTAAAAAATCAGATTCCCTTAAAGCACAAAATAAGTCTTTTAGATAAAGATCTTGCTCTATCAATTTGACCATGCTCTTTCTATAAAAGGACCCCCCAAGAACGAACTAGGGTAGAGGAGATCATCCCCAAAGTCAGAGAACTCAGCCGTCAACCTACTTCCAACGTTTTTGCAACCCCGAGCCTCGAATCTATACCGAAATCATCTCGAAATCACCAAAAAACACATTCCTTCTTCTCCCATTGAGATTCCTAGCACCAAAACACAAAAATACAGAAGCAAACCGTGGCTAGCAATACAAGGAAGAAGGAGCCAGAAGTTTGGGTCAAAGTCGAACCGGATCGGCCATCAACGAAGCTCTCGAAGATTCCCGACGTGAAGGAACAATCAAATCCCGAAGTCAAAACAGGTTGGAATTTGACTTCCTTAACCCCTCTGATCAGAATACACTTATGTGTGAAATTTCTAATCGAATTGACTTTTTATTGCTTCTGAATTAAGGTTTGTTTGTGTTTCTATCTAATAACTTGTTAACTAAGTTTCGTATTAATTTTGACTTTAAATTGAATTCTTTCAATCATTAACGTCTTGTACATCTTTTAGGCTACACACCCATAAAATTTGAGCCAAAAACACCTTCGGGAACAGCCTCAACGCCGCCGTCCGAGGGAGGTCCGCACCTACGGACGTCATGTCCGGGGTCCCGGACTCCCTGTCCGTAAGCTCGGACGGCGGCGGGTTTTTTAAATTTTAAAAATTTAGGTTTTCTAATAATGTCCGGGCCCACGGACAGCCTGTCCGTGGCCCCAGACTTTACAATTTTCTGTTTTCTGTTTAATTCAACTTTTATTTTCATATAGGTTAACTGGGGTCCGTGGTCTCAGACATTAGGTCCGTGGCTACAGACGGAAACAAAATTTGACCTAATTCTGCCTCCGAAACCCTAGTTTAGGTAATTTTAAACTTTAATTTTCTGCCAAAAAACGTTAAAAAATAAAAAAAACAGAAGCACGCACCTAGGTTAAAAACAACTTTGTAGAAAGCCGTAAATAAACCAAGTAGAGGAAAAATGACCTAGGAAGGATAATGAAAGTAATTTGAACCCTAATTAAGTCGAATATTAAGCCCCCGAACCCGAACTCTCCTTTCCTAATTTGATCTAGGTTAAAATTAGGTGGCGACTCATAATAGGTTCCAGTGAGCTAGCCTAGGTTTTAATAATTTTGTTATATGACATAGTTATTAATCTTAGGTTATAAGTGGACCTAAAACCCGATTAAATCCTAATCAACTTAATCCACACAGGATAGGGATTAAAATCGAGGCTCACACCTTCCCATGGCTAGGCACCAGTATCGGGTTGAAACCTGGGAAGTAAGGCTAGTGTGCGAGCCGGTGGGAGTGATGATTAGTTTTGAAACCACTACAACGGACAAGCAACGGTACTAAGTGACCGGTAGGACGTTGGTAGCAGGTGTTTTGTATTTTTCCAAGGGCAGTGGGATATGAGTAGTCCTGTGCCAGTGTGGTTGACCAGAGAGTGCCTGAGGGTCTCTAGATGTGCAAATGAATTTGATCAGAACCAAAGGACCGTAGGGCCAGAGAGCGTAAGTGCCAAAAGTCATGACGGCCGTGAACCAGAAACCGTAAGTGTTCAAACGTGACCGGTACCTGAGGGATCACTCGATATGGGAGAGGACTGGTGTGCCTTCTTTATCTTCGGATGGACCCCATGGAGAGTTTGGCAAATAATATTTTTGATTGCTATGCATTAAGTGACATGTTGTTTGGAAGTGTGGTATACATCGAGTCAGACATTTGGAGGCTATCAGGTTATATAGCGGTTATAATCTTAGCAGAGAATACCTATGTGAATAACAATATTAGATTCACCAACTTTGAGGGCAAAGTTCTTTAAGGGGGGCAGATTGAAATACCCCGAAATTAATTATTGTGATTAAATTACACTAATATTATATTTGAAGGCCTAATAGCGCCTAAAGAATTTTGGTGAAGAAAATAAATCCAAAAGAAAAGAGAAAACGCTTAAAAAGCATAAAACACAAAAATGAGCGTTACGTGACCTTACAAGGAATACGACCTCGGTTAGGGTCCAAGATTAATTCCTAAGGCTTACTTATGCCTAATTAATATGTGGGAACAATTCCTGAAGAAAACGGATCCATAAAATGGATTAAAAACACTAATAAAGCTTTAGAGCATGTTTTTCGAGAAAACCCAAAAAACGTGACTTTGAATAGTCAAATGGACCCGTATAAATTATAGTCAATCAAATAACTATAATTAAACATTAATGGAATCTTAATAACCATTAAAATTAAAGAAATGAGAAAACAATCCGGTAAACGGGCCCACTTAGTGAATAGGGCTAAAACCGGGTAATTAACGAGCGTCTCTTGTAAAAGACGAAAAACACTCCTAGGTTATGTTACTAGTGGGACAGTTTTTAAGAGGGAAATTAACCCCCTCTCATACGCTTGACTAGCTTACTAACTTAATAAGTCAAAAAGTAAAAAGTAAAAGCAAAAAGCAAAAAGGGGTACTTATCCCCCTTTTCCTTCTCTCTCCTCCCTCATTTCTCTTTTCCCTCTTCCCTTTCCTTCCTTTCTTTCTTCTCTCCCGATTTTTTATCCTCCTCCCTGCTGGAACGGTTTCTTCCTCCTCCTCCCATGGCTACTCCACCATTCTCCTCATGCTCTAGCCAGCTCCATGCTCTAAATGAAAAATAAATCACGTATTTGAACTCCTCTCACCAAGCTCTATCATTCTCTCTTTTCAAAACCTCAAATGGAGAAAGTTGACCCCCATGGGTGTTGGCCATTTGAAGAGAAAACTACATGCTCTTGAAGCTTGAAGCCTCCTCATTGTTTTAAGGTAAGAAATATCACAAAATTCCACTCTTTCCTTCATCTCTTGGGTGGCCGGTTTTTGACTCCCCACATTCCTTGTTTTCCTTCCTTGAATGAGTCTTGTTCAAGCTTCAAAAACTTATGGGGAGCCCTCCTTTGATTCATGACCAAAAGCCAATTTTAGGGTTTCAAGGTAATCCTTCATCTTTGTGCTCTACGCACCTTCTCTTGCATCTTAGCTAGACTAAAATGTATAGGGGTATTGATTAGTGCCTAATTCCGCATTTGGATATTGATGTGGAGGTTGGCAAGTGTGTTTCCCAATTTGACCGAAAATCAAGAGAGGAGTAGGAAGGGGAGCAAAAGAGGAACTTATGAGAATTTAAGGTAAGAAAATCACCTTAGTGCTAATCATGTATGTTTTAGAATTTGGGATGGGAAATTAAAAAGGAATGAATCCAAAATTGTGCTAGGAATGTGTTTGGTGAAAGTTTGAGAGAATTTGTGAACTTGTTAATTGAATTGTGTTTTAAGGGCCTAAGAGCCAAGCATTTAAGTTTAGTGCTTATATTGTTGGTTTGATGAAATCTTGATTGAGTTATGTGCTGGTAGGACCCTTTATCGGTGTGGTAGTTTTGAAATGATTTAGGTGAGAATTGATGAATTTGGGTATGTTAGATTTGTGGGGAAGTTATGGCAAAATTTGTGTAGAAATTAAGTGTTTCAGGAGACTTTATGAATTGGAGAAACTAGGAACAAATGGTGATTGATTTGGGTAGTTTACCATATTGAGATGGTATTTGGAGAACTAGAAAGAGAAGAGTAAAAATCTGTAGCAAAATGGCTTATGAGGATTTTAGAAATTCTAGAAGAGAGTTAGTGTGCATAATCTTGGAAATAGAGGATGGACTTGGGTATAGATAATGCATTTGTCTAGTGTTATACCCAAAATTTCAACCCCCCCCGGAAGAGAGAGTCTCAACTAATAGGCTAGTTTGGTCAAGTGGCAAGGGTTCCCAGTTCGATCGGAACATTTCAGAGTACCAGGGACAGTTTAGTCATCTCCAGGGGCACTTTCGTAATTTTTCAAGGCTCCTAAGCCCCCTATAGGCTTTCTCTCTCCTCCAAATAAGGGTCAAATCAGTTCAAAATTCTTTGAAATTTTAACCCATGATAAAGGATGACATTTTGGGCATAATGGCGTTGGAATTTCGATTTTTCGAGTTTCCAATAATTTTCTAGCAATTTCTGACTGAAACTGACGAGAAATTGAATTTAAAAATATTACAATATCCAAAAAATTCGATTCCACTTTAGAAAATTCAGAAATATCATCCTTTACCCACGTGTAAAATTTCATAATCAAATTCCTTTTGGAAGCCCTTGAGCTAAAACGTCGGTAAATCTCGGTTTTTACCGGATTTTTCTATCTTTAAGGAAGCCTATATAAGGAGCCTTATCCCATGATAAAGAAGAACCCTAGACTCTCAAAGAAGGCAGCCGTCTCTCTTTCTCCACGTTTTTGAACTCCAGAGCCACCATCAAACACCGAAATCTCACCAAAATCAACACCAAAACATACTTTTCAACTCCCACAACATCATCAATCATCAAAACCCCACAAAAACACCACCAAAACGTGAGGAACAGCAAGAACAACCAACAACCAGAAGCTTGGTTCGAAATCCTCTCGGGTCTGCCATCAACGGAGCACTCGACGAATCCCGGTGTGAAGAATCACCGTGAATCCACGGTATTATCTGTCTAGCCTCAAAATTTGGGCTCAAACTAACCCCTCTACGCTTCTGTATTGCTGTTTGTTTAAGCTTCTGTCCAATAACTTGTTTACCAAGTTTCGTGCTTAATTCGAATTCAAATTGAGAACTTTCAATCACTAACGTCTTATAAATTTTTCAGGCTACACACCCATAAAATTTGAGCTTAAAACACCCTCGGGAACCTTCGGAAAACCCCCGTCCGTGGGTGGTCCGTAACCTCGGACCTGTGGTCCGGGACCACGGACGGGTTGTCCGTGGCCACGGACACCCACGGACGGCGGCGGGATTTTAAAAATTCAAAATTTAGGTTTTTCTAATGATGTCCGGGCCCACGGACAGCCTGTCCGTGGCCCCGGACTTTACAATTTTCTGTTTTCTGTTTAATTCGATTTTATCTTCATATAGGTTAACTGGGGTCCGTGGTTTCGGACATTAGGTCCGTGGCTACGGACGGAAACAAAATTTGACCTAATTCTGCCTCCGAAACCCTACTTTAGGTAATTTTAATTTCCACTTTAATCTTCTGTCAAAAAAGGCTAAAAAACACAAAAAAACAGAAGCTCGCGCATTTAGGTTAAAACGACTCGTAATAAGCCGTAAATAAACCAAGTAGAGGAAAAACGACCTAGGAAGGGTAATGAAAGTAATTGAACCCTAATTAAGTCGAATATCAAGCCCCCGAACCCGAACTCTCCTTTCCTAATTTGATCTAGGTTAAAATTAGGTGGCGACTCATAATAGGTTCCAGTGAGCTAGCTTAGGTTTTAATAATTATCGTCATATGACATAGTTATTAATCTTAGGTTATAAGTGGACCTAAAACCCGTTTAGATCCTAATCAACTTTAATCAACATAGGATAGGGTTTAAAATCGAGGCTCACATCTAGGAAGGAATTGGAATGGTCAAATGGAGAGAGAACAAAGTGCAAAGTGCCAAGAGAAGTTTAGAAATGCACAAGTGTGCAAAATGCAAAAATGTGAGAATTGGAATTTGTGAAATTGAACAAGAATTGGGGGTAAGGATTGGACCAATGATTTGAGGAGGTTTAGAGTATGTTTTGAGGTGGTTAACATGTTAGAAAACATGTGAAATTATTAGGAAAGATTGGGTGTGAATTAAAGGTTGAAATGGGATAGAAAATTTACAATTTGACAGCTTTTTAGCAGGATCCGGGATTTGGTCCTTGGACAAAGTCCCGAACCACACTTAAATTTATGCCGAGAATACAAGTCCAGGCTTGGTCCGGGACTTAAGATAGGGACAAGGTCCCGAACCAGAGTAGAAAAATGGCCGAAAGTTACAGAATGTGTTAGTCCGGAACCTAGGGTCTGGACCAAGTCCCGGACCACCCCCAGAATTGTATCGTGAGTATTTTAAAGTGCTTAAATGATGGGGGATTGATTGGTATTTGTTTTAGATGTTGTTTAGGCCTTTTTTGGTGACATGTAAAGGTCCTAAGAAGTATAAACAAGTGCTAGAAGTGAATGAGGAAGTTGAGAAACTTAAGTACATTTGAGTAAACCTAAGGATAACGGGATAACGGGGTAAGCACGGGAGTAATAAGTTTACATACCGTATGAGCTTGATATTAATCTAAATGCTTGAAACGTTATCAGTGGATCAAGTGTGAATCGAGAAATGTGAGGTGACATGGTAGAGTGTACCCATGGTGAAAGGTATGATTTTCTCATGCCCTGTATGCTAACCGGATTACACTGGTTTGTGTGCTGTTTGCTTATGTGCCGACCTAATCAAGATAAAAGCATGAAAATAATTTATTTCTTTGATTGTACATCTTGATGCATGTTGTGTGTATGTACTAACCACCCTTATATGATTTTGTGGTCTAACTTAGTGATATAGACCGACTCATAAATGAGTAACGATTGGTTAGTGACTCGTAGAAAGAGTCTTTTCGCAAAATAACGAAAACGTGGAAACACACGAAACTATCGAACAAAGGATAACGATAATGCAAACCTGTGAACTCACTAGAACGTGAGAGAGAGCTGTACGGGATTAGTAAACTCCTGATAACGGTTAGAGAACCGAAATCAACAACCCATGAAATAAACAATAGTGGAAAGAAATAACAATACCTCTATTAAGAGATTGTTGATAGTTCAAAGACATGAACTTTTAAGAAAAGCAAAAGAATGATAAGGGACCATCAAACTCCCTTAGGAAAATAGTCGACCTACAACATGAGGACCTGGCCTAACTTGAGAAAATGTCCCGAACATAAAAGTATTCGGTAAGTTGGGGAAAGCCTTAAATCTGAGAATGCTAGACACTGAGAAATTTCCCTAAGCTATTAGATGTTATCGAGAGAGATACTTCTAAGCTAATCTATGAGATTGTGAAATAACTTCGAGAGAGAAGTATTGGGAATTTGAGTAGTCCGGTAGAGAAATGGACCTTTGTGAATTTGAGGAACTAGGTGTGTAGATCCGTTTGATAGTCGAACCTTCCCACTATGCTAGACCCGGTGTAGGTCATAGCCGAGGAAGTAAGACTTGTATTTGAAAGCCCGGTGGTGAGTCTTGTGTATGATTCTACCCGGAGGGTAATGACTTAAAAGATGTCCCGTTGAGAATTTGAGAATTGAATATGAAACTTGAGAATTGAGAATTGAGTTGAGAATTGAGAACTTGAGAGTTGAGGATTTAGATTGAGTGTTGTATAACTTGATTGAGATTGAGAATAAGAGAGCTTGAATAAGAGTAACCCAAGAGAATGGGTAATATAATGAATAAGTGACTACGGCATAGTGAGGTAGAAACCCTAAAGGCCTACGAGTAAGTTAATACTAACTAACAAACTTGTTATGTTAGTTGGTATTGTATTTCTTGTTTGAATTCCTTTGAAAGCGTGCATGACTATTGAATTAAAATGAATCTGATGTTCTCGACCAAGTAGTCGGCGTACCCCCGTTAGCACGCGGGGTATGCGAATTTCATACCAGCAATTCGCTGAGCCCCTTGGGGCACCGTTTTTACTTTCGAGGTACCTTGAAGCCGAATACCGTTCGAGAGTTGGACGGGGTTACTACTTAAGCATGAGTAGTTAATTTGAGAACTATTGTATTTATATTGTAATTGTTGGATTGTAAGACCGATATGTTATCGGCATGTTTGGGAATTGTAGTAGACTCGGTATAGAATTGAATTGAGGTTGTATTTGTATTTGATTTGACTAAGGAATGAAATGTAATGTTTGTTACAGAGTACTCGGTCTACTTGTTCATCAGACCGATATTGTAATTGGATTTTTGTATTGGATCGGGCCTTGTTAGTCACGTGAGTGACTAACGGTATTGTATCACCCACCGTATGAAGAAAGAATTTCGCTGCTTTGGTATTGGTATTTGAGACGGATTAGGGAATAATGATTTGATTAGCGGTAGGGGTGTTACAATATGTCTCCTCTTTTTCAACATTACAAACTCCACAAAACAAGCCAGCCAATGATAAATAACAAACCCGGTGACCAAAGGAAGCAAGGAGCCCGACTCCTAGACAACAACTTCACAAGTTCAAAGAAGCAATGCTACTACCAAGACAATGAAATGATCCTCAAATTGTCCCAAAACGACACAGGATCCAAAGAGCTCACATCAAAAGTAGCTCTCGAAGTTAAAAAAAGGAACCACAAGAACCCTGAAAAAGGAAAAGGATGCAAGGCAAATCTGAAAAGCCTAAAAGAAATCTCAATCTAAAAGAAGAGAGAGATGATGACTTCAAAAGTTCCAAGTCCAATGTCCAAAAGCAAGATCAATGCAAAGTAGCCAAACGACTTCAAGACAAAGAAGGCAAATCTTAAAGAAGGCACAAGTTGCAGCTTTGGTCACCTTTGTAGCTCCACATATCCAAAACATTCCTCCATGATCCCGTTGTCATCCATCACACCCCACGACCACGTTATAAGATTTAAAGACTTCCGACTTAGTAGTTGGGTATCCAATCACGCAAAAGTAACAGGTTGAACACGTAAATCTAACAAATGTCAAATGCAATGGTTGAGACGTTTGGACCGAAAGGGGAGCACGAGTGCAAACACTAAACGCTTTGAGTGTAGGACAGAAAGCACCACAACAAAATAAACCTTGACCCGTGATAACGAGACTTGTTTTCGCGCAATTAATCAAGGAAAATACTGGGGGTAATCGATCGTCCCGATCGATTGCCATAAATCTTAAGACTCATATTGCCTTAAGGAAAAATACTGGGGCAATTGTTGGTTCCAACAATTGCATGAACAATGCCTATTGAAATCCCAAAAGTTCAAGCACCAATACCACCACAAAAAAAAAACCCCAGGCACACATAAGCCCTTCCACTACATAGACACCATCCCAGGCACACATAAGCCCTTCGACCACAAAGACATCATCCCAAGCACACATAAGGCCTTCCACCACAAAAAGCACCTTCCCAATCGCACATAAGCCCTACCATTACAAAAAGGCACCTCCTCAGACGCCCATGGTCATTACCATACACCTTTTCCTTAGGCACACATAAGCCCTACCTTGCATTTCCTAATTTCATAAAATCATTCTTTGGCACACATAAGCCCTACCTTGCATTTTCATCCCTTCATAGAAATCATCCTTAGGCCCACATAAGCCCTACCTTGCATTTCCTACCTTTCAAAAAATCATCCTTAGGCACACATAAGCCCTACCTTCCATACTACATAATCAAACATTTGCATAACCCAGGCTCGCATAAGCCTTGGCTATAGAAGTTAACGAGGTGATGGCAATAAATCCTCCTTAGTTATGTCAGCTTATTTTGGGATCAACGAATGGTGGGAAAAGACAATAAGTCCCCAGGGTTTATACCAGGAGTTATCCCTGCACACCAATTTGGGGGGCGATGGCAATAAGTCCACATAGGGTCCAACCAGGAGCATTGGCACAGGTTTCAGTCCCTAAATCCACCGAGCATCATTTACATATCATCTTCATTCGCATATCATATGCATAATCATATCCAACAGCATATCATGTATACAACTCTCATATCTGCATTCTTAGGTTTTCAAAACCTTCAATGCACAGTCTGTCATACCCTTTTTTCTGTTCAACTCATTCCCTAGGTAACTAGAGCCTCATAATAGTATATCATAATCATTAGACTTTCAGTAGAAATCTAATTCATTCTGCACCACTGGTCAAAATTTTGGGCATCACTCAGGCATCAACCAGTCTTTTCATTCTTATTACAAAGACAAGTTGACTGGGGGCAATCTGTTATATCCAAAATTTTAACCCCCCGGAAGAGAGTACCCAGAGGCACAGGTACTAAAGAAGAGCTTGGTC
Organism: Limonium bicolor; assembly: GCA_023374045.1. Lineage (NCBI taxonomy): Eukaryota > Viridiplantae > Streptophyta > Magnoliopsida > Caryophyllales > Plumbaginaceae > Limonium > Limonium bicolor. Next base: position 59,087,650 of record CM041776.1, read on the forward strand.
AAATAGCAATGATTCCTAGTTCGATCGGCACATTCCGAGGTGCTAGCGGTGGTTCGGTCATCTTCAGAGGCATTTCTGTAATTTTTCAGGGCTCCTAAGCTCCCTACGAGCTTTCTCTCTCCTCCGAAAACAACCCAAATTAATTCAAAATAATTTGCAATTTTAACCCATGATAGAGGATGACATTTTGAGCATAATGGCGTTTGGATTTTGATTTTTTGAATTTCTGATATTTTTCTAGCAATTTCTGATTGCATCTGACGAGAAATTGAATGTAAAAGTATTCCAATATTTAAAAAATTCGATTTCACCTCAAAGAAATCATATTTGTCATCCTTGACACGTGGCTAAAATTTCACAGCAAAACTCCTTTGAGAAGTCACTTGATTAAAATATCGAAAAATCTCGTTTTTACTAGATTTTCTTTATCTTTAAGAAAGTCTATATAAAGGAGCAAATCTATTGATAAAAAGAGGATCACACAAGCTCAAGAACCCTAACACCTCAAGAAACTCAGCCGTCACAACCTCTCCACGTTTTTACACATCTGAGCCCCAAAATTCCATTGAAATATCATGAAATCAACACAAAACACCTTTTCCAACTCCTACCACACCATTTGTTTTTGGAGGGCTTCGGAGGCAGAATTAGGTCAAATTTTGTTTCCATCCGTAGCCACGGACCTAATGTCCGAACCCATGGACCCTAGTTAACCTAGTTATGCAGAAAAGTCAAATCAAAAGGAAAACAAAAATTTGAAAAGTCCAGGGCCACGGACGAGATGGCCGTGGGCACGGACATTAATTTAAAAAACCAAAAACATTTGAAAATTCAAATCCCGCCGCGGTCTGGGGGTGTCTATGGCCTCAGATAGGCCGTCCGGGACACGTGACAGGCTGTCCGTAGGCATGGACCACTCTTGGACGGCGGCGTTGTGGTGGTTCATGGCGGTGTTTTCGGCTCAAATTTTATGGGTAGGTAGCCTGATAGATTCTATACACGTTAGAAATAAAAAGATTTCAATTTGAATATAAATTAAAGTCAAAACTTATTGAACAAGTAACAAGGCATAATCGAAAATGAATAACAATTCAGAAGCCAAAAATAGACTGTTTGAACCCAAATTTTGAGAGAAGGCTAATAAAGCTGTGGGGAGTTAGAAAATTATAATTCCCACCTATTTTACCTTCGAATTCAGGATGATTCTTCACGTCAGGCGGCTTTCGATGCTTCACCGGGTTTGGTTCCGGTTTGGGTTCGAGGCCAGCTTCTGACCCTTGAAGATTAGTGGTGTTCTTCACGTTTTTGAGGTGGTTTGAAGTTGTTTTGATGATTGTTGAAGTGATGGGAGTTCGAAAACGAGTTTAGGTGGTGATTTCGGTGAAATTTGATGAGATTTCGGTTCTAGAGTATTGCAAAACGTGGGAGGTTTGATACGGCTATGTTTCCTGAAGTTATAGGGCTTGAGAGCTTATCTTTTGACCTGAAGTTATGGTTTCTTATATAGACCTCCTTAAATATAGGAAAAATATCTTATAAGATAGATTTTGTTGTAACCTTAACTCAGTGGGTTTCATGGGGAATCTGGCTAAAAATTTTTAACCATGTCTCAAGGATGATAATTCTGAGTTTTTTGAGGTGGAATTGGAATTTCTTGACATTGGAGTGTTTTTTAATTCAATTTCTCGTCAGATTCAAATAGAAATTGCTAGAAATTTATTGGAAATTTGAAAAATCAAAATTCGAACACCATTATTCCTAAAATGTCATCTTCTATCATGGGTTAAAATTTCAAAGCATTTCAAGTTGATTTGAGCCCTTTTCGGAGGAGAGAGAGAAATCCTATAGAAGTTCCTAGAGGCCTTGAAAATTACAAAAATACCCCCGAAGAATACCAAGCTGCCACTAATGGAGCGTTCTTGCAACCTTGCCTGCTAAGCCACTCCTCTACCTGTATATCTATGTCTCAAAGCTTAACAAACGTATTAGATAAACAACACAGGTTTGCTAAGCCACTCCTCTACCTGTATATCTTTGACTACTGCGTTGTTTATGAGGTTTATTGCTTACTGAGCGTGTGGTTGCTCACTCCCCAACATATTTCTATTTTGCATATTAGTGAGTTTTGAAGCTACAGTTACTACTTGGAGTTGTTGGATGCTTTTGATGTCTTACTGTTTTAGTAAACGTTTACTTAAACCTTTATATGAAGTGTATGTCTAGTAAACCATGATATTAAGTTTTGTCATTTCAAAAGATTGGTTATTTTTACCAAATAATAACATATTTTAGTAATACTTCTCATATTTTGGAATGTTCAGAAAATTATTTAGTTAGTAGCCTTGTGTGCTTCTTAGTTGTAGTGAAGTATGCGGTGCGTAAACGACCTATTTCAACTAGGGTGGTATTCGGGTCATGACCATTCGGCTCCAAGCATCTCTCTGACAGTATCCTTACCGAGCCTACCATTTGGTTAGTCAAAGACTCGACCGTAGATGGACATCTTATGGTGATGTGAAAAAAAATGGGGAAGCCCAAAGAGGATAGCACGCAAACCCTATCCTTTTGTGGTGACCTGGACCAAGCCCCAAGCCCGTTCCATATCGATCCTTACCCAGGTTGATTAAACCGTCTAGTGAGGACATGTTGAACTTGTGTGAAAACCTTGCTTGCTTGTATAATCGGCCCACAATCAGTGTTAGAAATTGATAGGAACATTTCCTACACTTGATTCAAATCTTCAACTCATTTGTTTTCGGCCCAAAGGCCAATTTAATCTAAGTAGGTAAGTTATTTGTTTATGTTTTTTGCCCAAGCACCTAGATCCAAGTAATCTCTTTTTGGCCCAAAATTTGCACCATTCATTTTGGCCGATTTAAGTCTAGGCCCATGAAAAAGAAATCCACTCAAACTTGAAAAATTCATAATACTTGAAAATCATACAGGTCTTTTCCATTAAAAAACATTTGGCTCAGCAGGCCATTCGTATAATCTCTTCCGGCATGTGTGCTTCACATCTAGGCTAAGGGTATTTAGACCCATACATCTAATTGCGGTTTAAAAATCATTCCGACCCATGTGCCTCATTACCTGTCCAAACACATTCTGGCCCAAGTGTCACACGCAACTCAAAGTATTTTGGCCCTAGTTCCGTTCCACAATTCGGAGATCATTTTGGCCCAAGTACACCTTTCTCGAATCATTCCAGCCCATGTGCCTCACTCCCAACTCAAAATATTCAGCCCAAGTGCCTATTCACAAACAATCTGGCCCAAAGACCTTAACCTCAAAATATCCAGGCCCAAGTGCCTATCCATATTCACGAAATCACCTTGGCCCATGCGCTTCATTTTCAGTTCAAAGAGATTCAGGCCCAAGTTCTTATTCACGGTCTAGAGATATTTCAAGTTCTAACTTTTCAAGAGCCGACCAAGAATTCGGGGATGAGAAGAATAAAATGATCACAATCATCATAGCAACGTCCCAATGATTGAGAGCTGAGTCTTCAACATGTCAACGTCAAATGGTTCGGTAGCTGTAGTAGTAAAAATATAGTGATTATTATATCTCTACAACCTAGGCAATGTACCTATCGTTTTACAGAATAGTGATTAAGTGGTTTGTCGATCTCAAGGACCTTGTTCAATTAATTGACAAACTATTAAATTAACTGAGAAACCAAAACTAAATTAAGGAAATAAGAAATATCACTTTTTAAGGTTTAATTAATCTAGTTAAAGGAACAACTCAATAAACAAACATAAAAGAATAAAACAATTAAATAAGTAAAAATAAACTAAATTAAAAGTTGAATCTTTGAAACTTAAGAAGCACCCCGTATTGTTCTATAAACTTTCTAAATCTTTAAAATAACGTTTCCCCAATTATGCAATAGACTCATGAATCTTAATAAATCTATTGACCGGTCCTTGTACAACAAATACTAACTGGTAGAAATAACAAACCATAAACCATGCCGAATTCAATTCTAATCGCATTATAAACACTTCCTATTGGAGACATATTAAACTTTAGGCAAACCATGCTTCTAGTCGTTAATCTGGTTTAACTTTCTACGTCTTGTTAACTAATCTCAACACCGCATTTTGATTGGAAAACTACAAATATTATTTTAATGATAGATCAAATAATTAAAGCACATGAAGAGTAAAAATTAAACGACTGTCGGTCAACGGTCATTAGTTTCCGGTCAATATTCACCGATCACCTGTTAATGGTCATTTGTCATCGGTCAATGGTCATATGTCGCCGGTCAACATGCACTGGGGAAGGGAATCACATTTCTCTAGTAGGGGTAGGGAATCAAGATAGAGGGCTTTAAGGTAATCTCATTCCCTTACCCTTTCCTAAATGAAACACCCCCAAACAGTTAAGTACTTAAAAATCATAAACACAAGGAGATTATCTGAGAATAACGCGTTACATACTTATACAAAAAATAGAGCAAACTTGCTCTAGTCTGGATTTGAACCCGGTACCACTGGTATCCCTAATGAATGACTTTACCAGTTGAGCTGTGCTCGTATTCGATAACAAACTGCTTAATATCCTTGGATAACTTACACTACCGATTTACGCCTGATAACATAATTCCCACTATTTGTTTCCTTATTCTCCACAGTCGACATATACACACTGCACCAACTAACAGTCCCTCTGCCAAATCCTTGAATAGCAACACAAGTGCATTAGCACTTCTTCCTTTTCTTGTTAACCGGTACAGAGCATCGATTGTCCCACGATGCTCCTCTTGCTTCCCACTATCTACAGTAGTACGCAGCAACACAGGCTAATCATTTCCCTAGTCAGCAATGTTCAAAAAGAAAAATTATGTACTAGTCCCCGCTGCATTGCTATTGACGATTTAAGCTTACCTTTTTGTTTTTATCAAAATCTGTAAGATTAGATTCCATGCACTTCATAGCATAAAGAGGTAGGGGAATTCAGAGGAAAAATAAAACAGCTACACATTTTAGCAGATTGGTAGCTCTCTGTGTTAAAAATCGGTAGAGAAGAACCGAACTTTTGGGCATCCCATGTGATATTGTAAACCAGGAACCAAGCTTGTGTTATCGGGTGTAAGCATGAATGCAGACATGGGAATTATTTCTTGCCTTGTAACTTGAGACCCCCATTCTCTTATTTACTCCTGAATTTCGTGCTCTCTCACTTGTCATGTATAACCATCTGAATCAACAACAAACATACACGATCTTGCTGCTGATTCTACCATCCAACTCGAATCAGAAACCAGCCACTCCTAGCGTGAGAGTTTGAACAACTCAAACTTCCACCAGCCTACTGTTATACCCAAAATTCCAACCCCCCCGGAAGAGAGTCTCTACTAATAGGCTAGTAGCGAGGGTTCCCAGTTCGATCGGCACATTTCAGAGTACTAGGGACAGCTTAGTCATCTCCAGGGGCATTTTCGTAATTTTTCAAGGCTCCTAAGCCCCCTATAGGCTTTCTCTCTCCTCCAAATAAGGGTCAAATCAGTTCCAAATGCTTTGAAATTTTAACCCATGATAGAGGATGACATTTGAAGCATAATGGCGTTGGAATTTTGATTTTTCGAATTTCCAATAATTTTCTAGCAATTTCTGATTGAATCTGACGAGAAATTGAATTTAAAAATATTCCAATATCCAAAAAATTCGATTCCACTTTAGAAAATTCAGAAATATCATCCTTTACCCATGTGTAAAATTTCATAATCAAATTCCTTTTGGAAGCCCTTGAGCTAAAACGTCGGTAAATCTCGGTTTTTACCGGATTTTTCTATCTTTAAGGAAGCCAATATAAGGAACCTTATCCCATGATCAAATGATAACCTGAAGAACCCTAGACTCTCAAAGAAGGCAGCCGTCTCTCTCTCTCCACGTTTTTGAACTCCAGAGCCACAATCAAACACCGAAATCTCACCAAAATCAACACCAAAACATATTTTTCAACTCCCACAACATCATCAATCATCAAACATCAACCAAACCACCTCCAAAATGTGAAGAACAGCAAGAACAACCAACAACCAGAACCTTGGTTCGAAAACCTTTCGGGTCTGCCATCAACGGAGCAATCGACGAATCCCGGTGTGAAGAATCGTTGTGAATCCGAAGGTAAGACAGGTAGAAACTCCACTTCCCTAATTCTCTACGGTGTTATCTGTCTTGCCTCAAAATTTGGGCTCAAACTAACCCTTCTACGCTTCTGTATTGCTGTTTGTTTAAGCTTCTGTCCAATAACTTGTTTACCAAGTTTCGTGCTTAATTCGAATTCAAATTGAAAACTTTCAATCACTAACGTCTTGTACATCTTTCAGGCTACACACCCATAAAATTTGAGCCAAAATCACTTTCGGGAACAGCCTCAAAGCCGTCGTCCGAGGGCGGTCCGCACCCACGGACGTCATGTCTAGGGTCCCGGACTCCCTGTCCGTAAGCCCGGACGCCCACGGACGGCGGCGGGATTTTAAAAAATTCAAAATTTAGATTTTCTAATAATGTCCGGGCCCGCGGACATCCTGTCCGTGGCCCCGGACTTCGCATTTTTTTTTGTTTTCCTTTAATTTCAACTCTTCTGTATAACTAGGTTAACTGGGGTCCGTGGTCTCGGACATGGGGTCCGTGGCTACGGACGTAAGCAAAATTCGACCTAATTTTGCCTCCGAAACCCTAGTTTAGGTAGCTTTTAATTTCACTTTAATTTTCTGTCAAAAAATGCTAAAAACACAAAAAAACAGAAGTTTGCGCACTTAGGTTAAAACGACTCGTAATAAGCCGTAAATAAACTTGTAGAGGAAAAACGACCTAGGAAGGGTAATGAAAGTAATTGAACCCTAAATAAGTCGAATACCAAGCCCCCGAACCCGAACTCTACCTTTCCTGATTTACTCTAGGTTAAAATTAGGTGGCGACTCATAATAGGTTCCAGTGAGCTAGCTTAGGTTTTAATAATTATTGTTATATGACATAGTTATTAATCTTAGGTTATAAGTGGACCTAAAACCCGATTAATCCTAATCAACTTTAATCAACATAGGATAGGGTTTAAAATCGAGGCTCACAGACTGGCGACTCTGCTGGGGACAAACTCTTAATATTAACTTGTTTAATTTTAAGAAAGAGGGCTTAACTCGAAAAATATTTATTTATGGCTTTATTACTTTGTTTGTTCACTTTTGTGCGCACTTTAATTTTCTGCACCTTTGCATCATATGAGAGCGAGGGTCCACCAAAACCGATTTCACCCCGGGACCCGTTTGAGGGTCCTCTGTCAGGGACTCACACCTTTTAGGTGATGTGAATAAGCGGGGGAAAAGAGGAGGATGTCGTCTAACCACATCCCCTTAATACCTGGGCCTTAGCCCCAAGCGTTTTCTTGGCAGTGTCCTTACCTAGCCCATTGTTTGGTTAGTCAAAGACCCGGCCTTAGACGCACACCTTCAGGTGATGTGAAAAAAGTGGGGAAGCCCAAAGAGAATAGCGTGCAAGCCCTATTCCTTTGTGGCGACCTGGGCCCAAGCCTCAAGCACCTCTCCGGACGATCCATACCCAAATTGATTTAACCATCAAGTGAGGACATGTTGAATTTGTGTGGGCCTTGTTTGCTTGTATGATCGGCCCATTACCCAACCTAGAGATTGATAGGAACTTCTCCTACATTAACCTAGCCCAACCGAATTGGCGGCTCTACTTGCTTGTGGCCCAGAGGTCCTGTTTGGTTTAATATGTGAGTCATTCGGGTTTCGGCCCAAAAGCTTAGACTTAGGTGATTTCTCTTCTGGCCCAATTTGAATTATCCAATTAGTTCTAGGGCCATAAAAAGTAAATCCACCTGAACTTGAAATAACTCACAAGGCCTGAAAATAAAATCTTTTTCGGCTAGGCAACCATCTTCTCTGGCCCAAAGAATGTTAGGCCCATTTGTGATTTAGGGACCATTCTAGCCCATGTGCTTTACTCCAGGCCCAAACACATTCCGGCCCAAGGGCTCATTCTAGTCTAGGTAGACTTCTTATTCGGGCCCTGGCCCAAAACCCTAGATCTAGGTGTTACCTCTCAGGCCCAATCAAAGCCATCTGTTTACATTTCAGTCCAAATTCCAGTTCATAGTCTGAGAGATACCCCAACCCAAACACCTCATTCTCTGGGTATCCTGGCCCACTTGCTTTCAGCCTAAGTCTGTTTTGATCTATCTTGTGAAGCGTCATTCTCACCTTAGTATCTTTCAGCCCACTTCCTTTTGTTAGCTAATAATGGACACCTTGGACACAGGTAGACTCAAGTCCTAAGTGCGGTCCAATCGACATGGAAGCCCAGCTCGCAATTTTGGAACAAAAGCGCATGGCCACCATTGAAGCCATGGAGCAGAGGCATAGCGCTGCCATGAACGCCGTGGAATCTAACTATGTTGCTGTTATCGAAGAGTTGAAAGCAAAGGCTCTTTCCCCCGAGTCCGAACGTCAAGCTCGGCATGAGTTAGTGGACAGGCTTCTCAACACCCTTTTTGACTGCATTGAAGTTGGCTCCATTAGGGTCCGAGGATCGAAGGGGAATGTCAAAGAAATTGCTACTGAACTCAGGAAAGTGATTAGGCAACGAGGAGCAGCAACTTGCATCCAAAGCTGCACCCGCAAGAGAACCAGGCAACATGAGGAAGACAGTGATCGACAATCAAGAGGACCTGGTTGGAGCGTTGGGACAGTAGAACCACCCCGACCGAATTCTCGACAGAGAGAGTTTACAGACATCGGTTGAACACCAAGACAAGCACTTGAAGAGCTTCGAGGAAGATATCTGATGCAACCGCTCGCCTTGAGGCCAGGAACTACTCATTTGGGGAAGGATCTTAATCAATTTTGTCACTTCCATCAGCTGCCCGGTCATGACACTGACCACTGCAGGGCCCTACAACATAGAATCCAGGATCTAATTGATCAAGGGCTCCAATTCTAAGAACATGGTGGAGAGCGCAGAGCACGCATGCCCAAGCATCATCAGAAATGTTGTTTTTTAGTGTTTTTCTCATTAAATGCATTTCTTCTCTTGTTTAGTTGTCTTTCAACTTTTGTAGTAGTTAGTTCCCTTGATCATTTTCGGTAGTTTTTTGAGTTTGTAATTTCCAACATTATTCTTTTTGTTGAATAAAACATAGTTCCATTTTCATAATTTTTGTACAAAGCATTATTCATTAAAACTAAAAAAAAGCGCTCACATCTTTCAAGGATCACGAAGTAATCATTTTCTGACTATGCAATGGAATACAAAGACTTGCATTTTGTTTCTAAAAATTTGAACATGCCTAACCAAACACCACAACTCACAACCCACAAAGAGGTTCAAGGTCCACATCTATTGAATTGTTGTCACAAACCCCAAAATCAATACTGGGGGTAATCTAAGTTTAAGTTCGTCATCTTTTATCTTTTGTTTAAATGTGCGGACGAGTTTCCAAGTGAAAATCTCGCGAGAGTGTCTTGAGTGGAAAAACCATGAGTGAACGGGTGTGTCATTTTTACACGACTCCGGTGAGACCACATTCAAAGGTGAGATAAATGGCATAACTCCGACCGAAGGAGATAATTTGTAAATTTACTCTTAGACCTGCGAAAAGTAACAACGAGCGGATGCACAACTATCAGGAATGACGAAGCACCTAGGTACAACACCACATAGCTAAAAGCTTGTAAACCCTGACATTAAACCCTAGGCACCCCCGCTGAGCCTTTCATATATCCTTGTTGCAAAGCTCCAGAGAGCAAGCCAGCCCGTGATGAATAACCAACTCGGTGACCAAAGGAAGCAAGGAGCCTGACTCTCAGATAACGTTTTCATCAGTCCAAAGAAGCAAAGCCACTATCAGCATGAAGAAGTGATCCGCAAATGGTCCCAAGGTGACACAGGATCAAAAGAGCTCACATCAAAATAGCTTTCAAAACTCAAAACCGGGAAACACAAGAACCCCGAAGGCAAAGTCAAGAAAGGATCAAACAAAGAGGCAAAACCGAAGTGCCTCGAAGAAATCCAAAAGACAGAAAGAGAAATGGTGTAAAGGACAACTTCAAAAGCTCAAGTCCAGAAGCTCAAAAACAACGTCAACATGAAGCAGTTAGACGACTTCAAGACAAGGAAGGTGAATCTGAGAGAAGACGCAAGTTGCAGCTTTGGTCACCCACTTAAGCTCCACATACCTCAAATATCCCTCCATGGTCCCGTTGTTCTTCATCACACCCCGTGGCCACGTTATAAGCTTTAAAGAGTTCCGACTTGATAGTTGTGTGTCCAATCACGTGAAAGTAACAGATCAAATGCGTAAATCCATCAAATATCGAATTCAATGGTCTAGAAGTTGTGACTGTTGGTGAGGAACGAGTGCAAGCACCAAACACGCCGAGTGTAGGTTAGGAAGCACCACATAAAATAAGCCCTGACCCTGTGAGGACGAGACTCGTTCGCACGTTTGATAAAAGAAAATACTGCGGGCAATCGATCGGAACGATCGATTGCCATGAACTCTAGCTCAGATTGTCTTAAGGGAAAAATACTGGGGGCAATTGTTGGTTCCAACAATTGCTATGACAACACCAATTGGAACCCAGAGCTCAAACATCACCACCACCATCACACACCACCGGCCCGCATAAGCCCTTACCTCCACATCAAACACCACAGGCCCACATAAGCCCTTACCTTTACATCATACACCATACCCCACCGATGGCATGTTCATCTCCTAGGAGATAAATTTCAAGTCCGAAGTCTATGGTTAGGAAATGATAATTTCACTTTCCTTTTCATTAAACTGATTATTCTTCAAACACTACCACGTTTGGCACCTCTTTCAGCAATTTCTTGTTTTGGACAAATTTCTTACATACACTTTGATCATATTTTGACATGCACATCCTCATTGCCACGTTTGGCACTTTCATAATTAACTTTCATCATGACCATTGCATCTATTCGTATGAGACTCCTCGTCATAATTCAGGGATACAGATTCTCAGCCGAAGATACAGATTCTTCAGGGATATAGATTCTCAGCCGAAGGTACAGATTCTTCAGGGATACAGATTCTCAGCCGAAGGTACAGATTCTTCAGGGATACAGATTCTCAGCCGAAGATACAGATTCTTCAGGGATACAGATTCTCAGCCGAAGGTACAGATTCTTCAAGGATACAGATTCTCAGCCGAAGGTACAGATTCTTCAGGGATACAGATTCTCAGCCGAAGGTACAGATTCTTCAGGGATACAGATTCTCAGCCGAAGGTACAGATTCTTCAGGGATACAGATTCTCAGCCGAAGATACAGATTCTTCAGGGATACAGTTTCTCAGCCGAAGGTACAAATTCTTTAGGGATACAGATTCTCAGCCGAAGATACAGATTCTTCTTGGATACAGTTTCTCAGCCGAAGGTACAGATTCTTCAGGGATACAGACTCTCAGCCGAAGGTACAGATTCTTCAGGGATACAGACTCTCAGCCGAAGGTACAGACTCTTCAGAGATACAGATTCTCAGCCAAAGATTCAGATTCACCAGAGCAGCAGAACTCACTAGAGCAGCAGAACTCACCCGAATAGAAGAACTCGACCCAACACCAATTTTCAATCACTGATAGGTAGTCAACGCCTCAGAATAGCTTGACATCATCTCATTCATTATAGGTAGTCAACGCCTTAGAATAGCTTGACATCATCTCATTCATTATAGGTAGTCAACGCCTTAGAATAGCTGACATCATATCATCCTTATAGGTAGTCGGCGCCTTAGAATAGTCTGACATTACTTCATTATTACCTTTAGGTGGTCGACGCCTTAGAACCGCTCGACACCCTTCCCCTTTACTCATAGGTAGTCAGCGCCTTAGAATAGCTCGACGCAACTTGTCGGATTTCACGTGTGGTCTTTTAAGATCCAAAATTTTGGGGTATCACTCAAGCATCAACTAGCCTTTTCATTTCCATTACAAAGTCTAGTTGACGGGGGGCAATCTGTTATACCCAAAATTTCAACCCCCCGGAAGAGAGTCTCTACTATAGGCTAGTAGCGAGGTTCCCATTCGATCGGCACATTTCAGAGTACTAGGGACAGCTTAGTCATCTCCAGGGGCATTTTCGTAATTTTTCAAGGCTCCTAAGCCCCCTATAGGCTTTCTCTCTCTTCCAAATAAGGGTCAAATCAGTTCCAAATGCTTTTAAATTTTAACCCATGATAGAGGATGACATTTGAAGCATAATGGCGTTGAAATTTTGATTTTTCGAATTTCCAATAATTTTCTAGCAATTTCTGATTGAATCTGACGAGAAATTGAATTTAAAAATATTCCAATATCCAAAAAATTCGATTCCACTTTAGAAAATTCAGAAATATCATCCTTTACCCATGTGTAAAATTTCATAATCAAATTCCTTTTGGAAGCCCTTGAGCTAAAACATCGGTAAATCTCGGTTTTTACCAGATTTTTCTATCTTTAAGGAAGCCTATATAAGGAACCTTATCCCATGATCAAATGATAACCTGAAGAACCCTAGACTCTCAAAGAAGGCAGCCGTCTCTCTCTCTCCACGTTTTTGAACTCCAGAGCCACAATCAAACACCGAAATCTCACCAAAATCAACACCAAAACATATTTTTCAACTCCCACAACATCATCAATCATCAAACATCAACCAAACCACCTCCAAAACATGAAGAACAGCAAGAACAACCAACAACCAGAAGCTTGGTTCGAAAACCTTTCGGGTCTGCCATCAACGGAGCAGTCGACGAATCCCGGTGTGAAGAATCGTTGTGAATCCGAAGGTAAGACAGGTAGAAACTCCACTTCCCTAATTCTCTACGGTGTTATCTGTCTTGCCTCAAAATTTGGGCTCAAACTAACCCTTCTACGCTTCTGTATTGCTGTTTGTTTAAGCTTCTGTCCAATAACTTGTTTACCAAGTTTCGTGCTTAATTCGAATTCAAATTGAAAACTTTCAATCACTAACGTCTTGTACATCTTTCAGGCTACACACCCATAAAATTTGAGCCAAAAACGCTTTCGGGAACAGCCTCAAAACCGCCGTCCGAGGGCGGTCCGCACCCACGGACGTCATGTCCGGGGTCCTGGACTCCCTGTCTGTAAGCCCGGACGCCCACGGACGGCGGCGGATTTTAAAAAATTCAAAATTTAGATTTTCTAATAATGTCCGGGCCCGCGGACATCCTGTCCGTGGCCCCGGACTTCGCATTTTTTTTTTGTTTTCCTTTAATTTCGACTCTTCTGTATTACTAGGTTAACTGGGGTCCGTGGTCTCGGACATGGGGTCCGTGGCTACGGACGTAAGCAAAATTCGACCTAATTTTGCCTCCGAAACCCTAGTTTAGGTAGCTGTTAATTTCACTTTAATTTTCTATCAAAAAATGCTAAAAACACAAAAAAACAGAAGCTTGCGCACTTAGGTTAAAACGACACATAATAAGCCGTAAATAAACCAAGTAGAGGAAAAACGACCTAGGAAGGGTAATGAAAGTAATTGAACCCTAAATAAGTCGAATACCAAGCCCCCGAACCCGAACTCTACCTTTCCTGATTTACTCTAGGTTAAAATTAGGTGGCGACTCATAATAGGTTCCAGTGAGCTAGCTTAGGTTTTAATAATTATTGTTATATGACATAGTTATTAATCTTAGGTTATAAGTGGACCTAAAACCCGATTAGATCCTAATCAACTTTAATCACCATAGGATAGGGTTTAAAATCGAGGCTCACACCTACTTTATGGGATCTCACAAGCACTCCCTAATGACAGTATTATTCTATTCAGAGGTCTCAGTAAACTCCCTCTGTGTCTGCTTGGAATTAACAATTCTTCCTCCTGGTGCCGTTGTTTCAAGTCCAAGAACCTAATCAGTAAACCAACACCCTTTTATGGGGAATGGTTACCTCCGAATCCCACGCTCCACTTCCGTCTTACCTTATGCCTGTTGATTCATAGACATGCAGACCAGCTATTCCCTTTTCTCGCATGCACCAGGTGCTGCAAATGCTGAAACTCCTCCCACTCCTCCCTGATTTCTTCTGCATGCAAGATAAGTGCTACTGTTAAGCATTACTCTTCTTCTTTCTTTTCACTTCTGTTTCTTTCCTATACCAAGAACTCCCTACTAAACCTCTCTAACCACCGGTAATTTCTTGCAAGAAGGAAACTGGCACGAACCAGCCACTCACTGGGTTGGATATCAGCTCATGCAAGACTGGAGGACAGTTTCTGATAAACTCCCTGCTGTATCTGTGTGTGTAATTGTAGATCCCAGGCAGAAATCAGTAAGTGCATCCTACTAAGAACCCAACTAAGACACTTTGAATCACTTTCCTCTTATGGCTCAATCTCCTCTTCATTCGAAATCGCAGAAAAGGAAGAAAGTGAAGCAGCCATCGCATGGAAAGAAACCGATTATGCGTTTTCCAAGCAGAATCTGTAACAGGATTCCCCCATGCTCCAGTTTGATTTCCCCTGCTGCGGTGAGCCTCTGTAGCAAACCTTTCTCTTGGCTAAACTCTCCTACATTCGCTAATTAATCCAAGCTAGTTCATTGCCAGTTATTCTAAAGCTAACCAAGAGTGGAACGAAAGAGGAAACTACACTTGGAAGCAAGGTAATGCCAGAATTTCAGAAACTGATTTTTAGTTCCTGTGTTTTCATGCACTTCGAGTTTAGAGATTAACTCCCACTAGTATACCAAACAAACTAGCCTAACCTAAGCTCCTTAACGTCTCCGTAACTTCTTCTTAATGCTTGATGAAATGCACCTCTAAAAACAAACTAGAAAGGGGCCCGAAAAGGAACAAAACGCCTAGTTCAAACGTTCTGAAATACCAATTTCTGGTACACTTTCATCTTCTGTATTATTAACTCCTAGGGGGATAAAAAGGATGCTTTGGCTTAATGATGAACTTAACATATTGCTAAAACACCCAACTAATTTGTAAACACATTGGGGGGAAACTGGAAACAACATTAGTGAGCAAACAGAATCATAGAAGCTCAGTCATTGTTTCAGTTTTTCAGTTTCTAGTTTCAGTACGATGATTATTCTGTAACATTAGCAAGTTGTTTTGGGTTGTTTGGAGTATAAAGTCTTGACAAAAGCACTTAACTACGTGAGTGAATAAAGTGAGAGCAAATTGAGAGTTGAACTCATAGACAAGGAAGGATAAAGAATAAGGTATATCAGTTTTTATACTTTTGTTTTACTGCAGCAATACAGTTTCGGAACAAGGGATTTTCAGTGGCAGTAACAACAATGTCGTGGGCTTATTTTGAGGATTGAATCTTATTAAGACATCTAACTAAGAAGAAAAATAATTTGGGAAAAAAGAAACTGAAGAACAAGATTAGTAAGCAATAGAAAAGGAATGCATCAGTTCAAGATTCCTGTTTTTCTTTCAGTTTCAGTTTATGTTTCAATTTCAGTATAGTGAAGTTGCTGTAGCTTGAAACAATGTTGTTGGGGTTTGTATTGGGTTTAAAATCTGAATTAAACACTTAGCTAAGGGGGGGACTCAAGGTCAGATTCATGAACAAGTGAAAGCAACAGAAGAGAGGACATCAGTTTTGATATTTCAGTTTCATAGTATCCCTGTAAACTTGAGCTTCGGAATAACTGAACTCCAGATATGTTAAAAATGTTGTTTTGGGTTAGGAATCAACCTAAACCAGTGTTAATGCATCTATCTAGGCTGGTATATTCATGAGGGAGGTTAGGAGACAGTTTAACAGACCTGAAAGATGGAAAGAAGAGGATATACACAGATTCTGGTTTCAGATTTTCAATACTTAGGTGCTTCTGCATAACAAATTTTCAGATTTGTTAACAGGGTTGCCTTGGGCTGAGTTTTAGTTTGGGACTTGCTTAATACACTTAGCTAACTGGGTGAGCAATTTTGGAAACATTGGAAGTCAGACTAGAGGATGAACAGAAAGATAGAAGAGAAGATAATAGGTTAAGTGTTGCAGTTTTCATTTCGGTTCACCAGTTCTGTATAACTGGTTACAGATATGTTGAGAGAGTGGTAGTGGTCTAACAATGAACTAAAGACATTGCTAAAAGAGCGAACTAAGTTGATATATACACATTTAGAAGTTAGCAGTCAGTATTAGTTATAAAAAAAGAGAGGAAGAATGTTATGCAAAGATTTATGCCTTTAGTTTTCTGGATTTGGTTGTCTCTGTATAACCATATTGTAGGTGCATTGAGAGTGTGCTTCGAGCTGGTTTCCAAATTAAAACATCTCTGATATTATTAGGTGAGGTTATAAACACTTTTGGGACGTTATAAATCAAAGAAGTACATCAGAGAAGAAGTGGGATTGAGGATGCGCTGATGGAGGTGTTTCAGTTTTTCTAAATGGGTGCTTCAGTATGGGTAATTTCCTAAGGTGTTAAGAGTGTGATGTTGTTTTAAAAGTAAACCCAAACCATAGCTAATAACTGCAGCTAGGCTAGCAAAATGTTTTGAGAAGATTAAAGCATCAGCTGAGCTAACTAAACACAAGAATCAACAAGAAATATATAGATTGTGGTCTCAGAATTCGGTAAAAATTGTAGCTTCTACCTAACTGTTTTACAGGAGGGTGTGAATTTGATGCTAGTTTGTTTATGAACCCAGGACAGACCTAATACACCTAGCTAAATGGAGGGAATACCTTGGGAAGGTTAGACAACGTTAAATACATTAAAAGTGTGATTAGATAAGGTTATGAACAAGAACTTTATTTCAGGTTTGGAAACCTTTGGGCTTCGGTATAAGTGAGTTCCATAAATAATTTGAGAGTCTTATTGTTTTGATATAGGGACTAATAACATGGCTAACCTATTTAGTTAAGGAAGGTATACATCTTAGGGGAATTAAAATCCACCTTAGTTTAACTTGTTACATGTTGATGCTTATAATACTCTAAAGCATTAGCTAGAGGAAAGGACTAAGTTAACATGTAAGATGACCTGTAAATGTTCTAGGAGTTAGATTAAGTTCTAAGGTTTAGAATAAACTGTACATTCAACGACTAACCTAGGGAATAACACCCGGTGTAAATGAGATAAACTAGAAAACTGTCGTCACATGAAATCATGAACTGACACGTTATTTTTAATCAATGTTAGGGTCGTAACGAACGCCAACCGGGAACCCGTGTGTGAGACGACACTTGCTTCTGAATAAGGTATGGATATGTGTGGTCCGTATGTTGCCGTGTTACACGGCTTGTGTGTTGTGTGCCTTGTTTGACAATGACCATAAGACTAAAGCATGAAATTGGATTGCTTGTTGTGACTTGCTTATATGCTTGTTATATATCATTGTTGCATATTACTTGCACGCACACAGTAGTGTAGTCCCTTCTCGTTGATGAAACCTTGAGACGAAACACAACGAACTTCGTAAACAAAACAAAGGAACTACATAAAGGGAAAACTCCTCTTAACTATAGAGGACTTCTAATGACACCCACTATGGTGTCCAACTATCAACGATAATGAGAAGTAAATACCTATTTGTGGAGCACATCCCGGGGTCTAGAGATGACCCCTCTTTCTCGACGCATGACGCTGGGATTGGAGGATTAGCTATTTGTGGAGCACATCCTGGGGTCTAGAGATGACCCCTCTTTCTCGACGCACGACGCCGGGACTGGAGGATTGGCTATTGGTGGAGCATATCCTGGGGTCTAAAGATGACCCATCTTTCTCGACGCATGATGCCAGGAATGCAGGATTAGCTATGGAGAAGACGTTCTCCAACTTATGGTGATAAGAGAATTTACAAATAACCCTTAAAGAAACAAGGAAAGATTGGCACCTACATGATATGGTCAAGGAATCTAAACTATATCCTCAGACCTGGTGCAAGGAATGAGAAAGAAAATACATATTATGGTAACAAGAGAAAAGAAATGAAAACACACAACACTCGAATGATCCCAGAGTGAGGATCATGGGTATAACATACCTACACACACATTTACATGATTGTTGTTGCTATACTAGCAACTTGTTGTACTTGGTTACGTGTTTGACGTTGCTATGATGCCAGCAGGTTATGCTTGGTTGCTTGTTGGTAATGCTTTGCTGCCTTTAAGTGTGTATGATATCATGATGTATTGTGGTGTGCTTTACTGCTTTATTATAGCATGTAAATTGGACTTAATAATATTCGACCAAGTAGACGTGTAGCCCGACAACATACGGGCTACACATATTCATACTCAGCGTAGTTTGCTGAGTCCTTTACAACCCAATTTTTACAAGTATTGAGCCGGATGATAACGGAGCATAGGCGGGATGGCTACCATGGGGGTAGTCCATCTGGGCATAACTTTGAGTTTGAGCAGTATGTTTAATGTATGGGTTGTTACTGAACCCGGGATGTACTTTTCGGTTTATGAATTAGTAATTATGTTGTTGACACTCAGTATTTGGGAATTGTATTTTATGGTGTATATGAGTTTTGGTTGAGGGCTGTTTCCAGTCATGCAGACCATAACTTGGTGTTGGTAATGTGGTCTGTCATCCACGTGGGTGGTTGGCATCTGTAGCACCCGGATGAAGTTGAGAATCCTCTGCATAGTTATCTTATAATATGGCTAGGAGCTTTGTTCGTACTATAGTATGTTTATTCGGGGGTGTTACAGAAAGTGGTATCAGAGCGTAGTTACACTCTGATGACTGGAACAGGAAATACCGAGTTTAGGAGTCCTAACCGTGGGTTAAGGGTTGTGGGTAGTATGTGAGGCACGCTAGTTGAGATTCTTCCCCGGTAATTACTGGATACCTAACAAACACCTACACCCAACCCCCACGTCCCTAATCATCTTTTAAAATTCAGAGAAAGAATGCCAGAGAGGTAGGAAGCCTCCTCTTACTCGGGGAAACCCGATCTGGCATCTACTTAATGTTATGCAATTAACCCGTGAAGAAAAGACTATACCATACAACAGTCCCAAGACTCGAAGCTCTGACTAGAGCGTGAACTTCAAAAACGCTGCCAAAGGAATAATACCCATTGAGGGACCAATTTTAGCGGCAACTTGGGTCGACATGCTTAGCATTCGATAGGACCCTACCTCACAAGCAAAGAGGGCCGAAATACCCTAACATTTATGAAATAAAAAAAGCTTAAATAAGCAATTAATTAAGCCAAGGATGGGATTGAGATAAATTCTTCAATTCGTACACTTGAGAGGTTAATTTTAGTAAACCTCTCGTAAAACAATGAAATAAGAGAATATAGTTTGAGACGAAATTACACCATAAAATTGGTACAATCTATAATGCTTAATGAAGCATGACACAATTTTACACACTAAAGTATAATATTATAGAATTCAAAAAAATTCCCTGCTCCTTCTCACGTTTCTCTTCATTCTCTACATTACGTGAGAGACACAACACCTCAACTGACGATCGGTATGCATCGCCACCACCTCCTTTCTTCTTCTTTTATTCAATTATTTTTCTAAGTCTCTCAATCTCAGACAGCTGAAACTGGTGACCACAACTGGTCATTCTCTTCTGCTTCTACCACCGGCGAACGAGGAACATACATACTAATGTCTCCTTCATTCTCTTCTCGTTTGAGTTCTTTTATTCCTTTGGAACCCCATAATCGTTCCATAAAGGACAAATGCTGCTTATCATACTTCTACTCTACAACAACATAATATCACACCAATAAAATGGGCAATAAGCTTTACGATATGAATTTATGTACCAAAGGTTTAGTTGCAAAAACTTCAGGAAGGGAAATCATTAACTTCATCAGTTGGAAAAGCATCCAAGTGTAGGTGGACTCATCTTCTCTGACTGCAAAATGAAATGTAATATTGAAGTTCTTGCCGCACGATGTGACTCCGACGAACTCAACTAACGACATCTTGTATTTGTTCGCCTTTCAAGTGTTGTCAATGTGCACTACATACGGGACATCTTAAAGAGTGTGAGTGTGAACGGGTGTGTGAATAAGATATTCCCCAACCTAAACTTATCTTCTGCCAACGAACTATACAAAAAAAGCTATAACAGGACAACAAATTACACAAGTACCGTAAAGAAGTTACGACTCTTACTTGGATCTTTCTCGGAACACCAGGTGTACATACGTTCATCCAACAAATGCATCCGCAACGCTACATCAGTATGCCTGACATGGTACTCCCTTTTGAATTTTTCTACCAAGTAAAGAATCAAAGTTTTGTCCGTCGTCATGCAGATGGGCCCACATCTGTTGTGGTGTAACTCCGCTTCTGTGCAAGATCTTCATGTTTGCTCTTTCATCCATACTGAAGCGAGCGCGCACGAAATGTGTAACACCCCAACCAATAATCAAATACTTAGAGGTATTTAAAATGGCTAATGCAAGTATAATTGCAGCAGATTATCAACAAACCTTTGGTGTTACCACCGTCAGTCACCCACATGACTGACAAGGCCTTTCACACTCAAAATGCAACGGTCAGATAAAGTGAAATAATACCAACCTACAACTCCATTATAATAACATACCGAGTTTATATAATCCCTTATCAAAATACAAGTTTGGTTCCAGCTAACCAACTCATCTACAAAAGAGGGTATAAACCTTTCCAAGGTATATGGAAAATCATAAGTATACCCATACTATATCTACCCGTCTACAATCCGGACGGTCCCGTCTCCATCAAGTACCTGAAATGGTTAGGCCACAACAGGCTCAGCACAACCGCTGAGTATGTTAACTTGTAACCCTTTAGCTACCAAGCTACACATGAAATACCCGATATTACAAGAAAACCCTAAGTCTCGGAAGTCTTGGAGTCCCAGAAGCGCTAGAAACCCTAATTACTGAAAGTCTCGGAAATCCCACAAATGGTCTTGGAAACCCTAGGAAACTCAAAGAACCCGTAGGAAACCCTAGTAACTAGAGATGGAAAACCGTGGAACCTTTGGAGATCCGGTAAAACCCTAATAGCCGAAAATGTTCCCATAGTTAGTTTTACTCCATCATAACTACTTTTCTTCTTAAGATACATCAGAAACAGCTTGGTAAGCATGAGGTGGCGACCTCTAGTTGAGGTAAGCATGAGGTGGGAACTTAATTTGAGGTCAGCATGTGTTTGAGGTGCTTAGGTACTTTTTTCATATAATCAACTTCTGCATGGACATTTGTATATTAGAATATCATAGAATGAATAATAGGTGTCACATGATCATTGGTGTGAAATTTAAGGAAACACTCTAAGGAAGTTTTCCCCTCAAGAAGTTTTACCCTCACGAAGGACCGTAAGAAATTACACATATAAGTGGCACCAAGAACAAGGACTTAGTTAGTTTTATTTTGACCATTCTTCATCATGAAGTGAACTTAGACAACCTTGCCAAACAAGGCCTTAAGATGGTCGGCCACGTTTAATGCACATTTAATGCTCCATTTATTGTCATGTATAACCCATCATTACTAATGATGCTTCCGACCCCAACCCTTGCCTTACCGGCCATGAAATATCGTTATTTTACTAAGGTAAAACTTGGACCAATAGGAAATAAGAAGACACACATGAGGTGTCACCTTAGTAAACCGTTCCTTAATATTTAGTAAGCTCTTCCTTGTCTATTTAACAAGACCCATTGTAACGCCCCGGTTTACCACCACCATTTACTTAGTCATTTTTTTTAAAATGAACGTGCCATAACCGAAATATCATCATTAACTTGTATTATACATGCGTAGTCTTTTTACATATGGTCCCCTAATACTATCACCGGGGTGTTACCGCCACACTTACTAAAGACTAGTAAGTGTAAGGCTATTACCACCACCATCCCTTCATTAGCTATCTTACAACGCTGTTCCCCTGCCAAAAGAGTGACACAACCAATCCGTCACTTTACACCTTAGTACCAAAAGACCCCTTCCAGCCAACTACTATGTTAGCTCCTACTCCTATTTTACACCAAAAGCAAGGGGTATCAAAGACTATTACATCATTAGCAACATAGCATGGGACTACTTCCATGTACTCATAAATAGTGGAAACTTCATAGGTAATGGACTGACTACTGCCATTCTCCGGGTTCCTAAAACCCTGTATCTTCTTGTTCCACTCCTCAAACACTATCTCGGTGACCCCAGGCTGTATACTCCTACGATAGGTGACAAACATGAAAATATAGAAAGTATCAGTGGACTCATCCTCAGTGCAGAGAAGGTGACCATCCCAGTTACCCTGAACACACAAAGTTCATATACACAAGAAAACACAAACAAATAAAATCAGTAAAAACTGAGTAACACTACCACACCCCATATAAACTTATTTTCTCTTTAAAACCTTTGTTTTCAACAAATATTAACAATATAACAAATCAGAATAGATCACACACCATTTACCTGTAGCAGGAATTATCAAGAGATAATTAATATCATAAACAAGATATTTCCAAATGAAGTCCACCACCACCACCCACCCTATGTCCTTAAGTGTGCACACCCCCCTATTGAAAACTTCTACCCAATAGGAGTAGATCATAGTGGCAGCTCCAATTCATTAGTAGGAGCTTATATTGTTGCCGGAAAGTCGGCTTGGAGTTAAAGGCTCTCACAAGAGGCATAGCCTTAGGATAACCATGATATCAACATCACACAATACTTTCCACCACCACCACAAGAGGTTATCCTTAAACACATTTGCAAACCATGAGTAAGATATCATAACCAAGCTTTACACAAGTAGTAATTCACACATCAAGCTCACCACTTGTAAAATAAACTTAATAACATCATAACAATACCATTCAAGCTCCAATAAATCAGAGAATCAAACAATTTCCAAGAAACCACCTTAGAAAGCTTAAATTCTTATTTTGACCAAAATTACTATTCACCAACTTAAATAACTTGCCAATGGATTCTCGGCCTAAAAATATAACCATGACCCAATATCAAAAACGCAAGTATCTCCCCAAAATTCAGCTCAAGATCAATTCAGAAACCCATCCAAACACTCAGAAAGGCTTAAAGCACATTTTCTCATTTTTAGCTTCTTTACCTTGTCTAACCGACTTAAATTTCTCCATTCGACTTTATTTTTCAACCATAACCTTATATTCACTATTCAAGACTACCGTTAAAATTGTAGCTCAAAATCATGTCGGAAACCCATCCAAACAATTCCTAAAGCTTAAAGCTCATTTTTCTCCATTTTCAAGATTGTTTAGAGTTTTCCTATATCCCAACCTGATTTCGACTTCATTTTCTATGATAGTCATTAAATATGCATCCCTAGTTTACTGTTAAAATTTTAAGAAAATAGGAGATAGGATTCGTAGGTAACCAAATAGAATGACTTAAGAAGGAAAATAAGCTTAAAGGGTGAAAGTGATGTGCATAGATGTTACCTGTCCTCTCCTAGCCATTTTGATGTTCTTCTACCTTGATTATAAGTTGCTTGAGCTTAAAATCTCCACCAACCAAGTTGGCCACCTTGGATTTTGCTCCCACTCCTTAAACTTGCCTTCTTCCTTAATTTTAGCTTAATTACTACCTTAGATTTGTGTTTCCAATGGAGGAGTGTTGTTGCCTAAGCTCCGATGGTGTTTTCTAGCTTAGGAGAAACAAGGTAGATGAAGAAGAATGGCCACCTTTCTCACCTACCATGGCCGACATCCACCCCCCCTTTTATACTAAAATTTCATTGTTATCTTACTATTTGTAATCATTACTTCTAGAATTGTCCCTAACCATTGATTCGCTCCAAGTGTCAAAAACCAATCCTAACCATCTATATGTAACCGCCCTTGAATGGATAAGGAGGGGGCAACTTGCCTTGATCATCATTACAAATAGTAAGGAGGTGTGAATAGTGGTGAATAGTAACCGAGATATTTTCTCTCCTTTCCTAGATATTTTTGGCCACCACCTTAGGCCATGTTTGGCTTGAGCCTTTTATGGGTATTAAAATTATATGTGTAGGTATGTTAATACTAGTGTGGGTTATCAAGTTCCAGGAATTTCCTCGGGTTACTTATGAGCTCTCCCGAAGCCTCGTTTGCCCAGAACCACTAAATACAGAAAAATGTAACTAGATTGTCTATATTAAAGAAGAAAGATATGATTGTTTCTTCCCTCAAAAACACTCTCAAAAGTATCTAACACGCTTCCCAAGGTTGATAACCACTCTCAGTTCCTGAGGAATTTAGTAAATTTTTGCGGAAAGTTCAGGAATCATGCGAAACTAAGGTTTACCGGGTGATACTCCGGAAACTAAGGTTCCTAATGTTCACCAAGCACCTCCAACTAATTATAACCTTCTCCATCTTTAGAAATTAGGGTTTCCTAAGGTTTACAGTTAAGCAAGGCCCTAATCACAGTTTAGAAATTTGGGGTATTACATCCTCCCCCCGTTAAACAAAGCTTCGTCTCGAAGCTCAATTCATCACACCCAACAATACAGTCACATACTCCAAGAAATTAAAACAATATTCCACACAATGATTCCCAGGTAAATTTATCAACCACAGATGATTCAGCAACATCACACAAAACCTCAGACATACCAATCCCATCCATCACACGATATAAACCATTCACAATTTCAATGATACCACATATATAAAATCATGAAGAACAATCCTAAAATAACATTCAAGTATTACCAACCATTTCTAGCACCAACAACATTCACAATCACAAACATTCACAAACACTAATAATCATTCACCACTTACCATACGACTCTCCCCCCCTAAAAAGAAAGTTTCTCCTGAAACTTTAATTGCTAACCTTAATCAAAGAGTTCTGGGTGTTGAGCTCTCATCTTGCCTTCTAGTTCCCATGTAGCTTCTTGAACTCCATGGTGAGTCCATAAAACTTTAACCAAATCCACAGACTTCCCTCGAGTCTCCCTCGTCTTACGATCCAAAATTTCAATCGGGTGTTCCTCATAAGTCAAATTAGGTGCAACTCCTACCTCGTTCGGTTGCAACACATGTGATTCGTCTGGAACATACCGTTTCAATTGTGATACATGGAACACATTATGGACCCTATCCAAGTTCATCGGCAAAGCTAATCGGTAAGCCAAATTTCCAACCTTTTCCAATACTTCATACGGACCGATATACTTAGGAGCAAGTTTTCCTTTCTTGCCAAATCGTGCCACGCTCTTAGTGGGTGAAACCTTCAGAAATACCTTGTCCCCCACATTGAATTCAACTGGCCTTCTATGCAAATCAGCATAAGACTTTTGCCTATCTTGTAGCTTTCAATCTCTGCCGAATGTTCTTGACCTGCTGGGCCATCTCCTCTGTTAACTCAGGCCCTACCATAACCACCTCCTGTGTATCATTCAACATAACGGAGTACGACACTTCCTACCATATAAAGCTTCATACGGGGCCATACGGATACTTGAGTGATAACTGTTGTTATACGAAAATTCAATCAAATGCAACTTGTCACTCCATGACCCTTGATAATCCATCGCACAAGCCCGCAACATATCCTCTAAAGTTTGAATAGTTCTCTCGTCTGCCCATCAGTCTGTGGGTGGTAAGCTGTACTAAGGCTCAATTTTGTTCCCATGGCTTTTTGGAATTGCTGCCAAAACCTTGAAATAAACCTAGAATCTCTATCTGAAATAATTTCCATAGGGACTCCGTGATATTTAACCACATTAATATATGCCTCCACCAGCTGTTCCATAGACCAAGTACTTTTCATTGGAATTAATCTAGTAGTCTTGGTCAACCGATCTACAATCACCCAAATCTGATCCATCCCACCTCTGGTCGGTGGTAATCCCACTATAAAATCCATGGATATCGAATCCCATTTCCACATGGGTATATCCAATGGTTGCAACATTCCTCCTGCTTTCTTATGCTCAAATTTAACTTTTTGACATGTTAGACACTTCGACACATGTTCAGCTACCTCCTTTTTCATGCCTGGCCACCAAAAACTTTTCTTCAAATCTTTGTACAACTTGTTTCCTCCCGGATGTATGGAATATGCAGAATTATGAGCTTCCTGCATCAACTTCCTTTTAATATCGCCACATGAATCTGGTACACACCATCTTCCACGAAATCTCAGACTACCATCATCATAAATCTTAAAATCTGGGGCTTCTCCTTTTTCTACTTTTTCCTTTATTTTCCGTAGCTTCTCATCCTCTTGCTGGTGATGCAAAATTTCCTTGTAAATGTCGAGGAACGCGTTCATACTAGCCAAAATTTCTCTATCCACCTCCCCCGTTGTTACCACCTCAAGGTTCAACCTTTTGAAATCTTGTACCAACTCATCATGTAATATCCAATTAGCTTCTCCCTCGTGACTCCTCTTTCGGCTTAAAGCGTCTGCCACCACGTTGGCTTTGCCTTCATGGTATAAAATCTCCAGGTCATAATCCTTAATAAGTTCCAACCATCTCTTTGCCTCATATTAAGCTCTTTTTGAGTGAAGATATATTTCAAGCTCTTGTGATCCGTGTAAATCTTACAAGAAGTTCCATACAAATAGTGCCTCCAAATTTTCAAGGCAAAAACTACAGCTGCAAGTTCCAAATCATGAGTAGGGTACCTCGTCTCGTAACTTTTCAACTGTCGAGAAGCATAGGCAATGACCTTGCCATGCATCAATACACCCTAATCCATATTTAGACGCGTCACTATACACCTCAAAACCTTCTGTACCACAGGGCAACGTAAGAACTGGTGCTGTGGTTAACTTCTCCTTCAAAATCTGGAAAGCTTTTTCACAATCCTCATCCCACTTATACCGCACTTCCTTTTTCATCAGATTTGTAAGCGGTCTTGCAATTTTGAAATCTTGAACAAACTTCCTATAATATCCAGCTAACCCAAGAAAACTTCTAACTTCTCGAACGTTCGTTGGCCTGGGCCAATCCTTAACAGCCTGAATTTTAGCCGGGTCAACCGAAATTCCATCTCCGGTTACCACATGTCCTAAAAACGATACTTCCTTGAGCCAAAAATCACACTTAGATAATTTGGCATACAACTTCTTCTCCCTTAAAACTTGTAAAACTGTGCAGATGATCAGCATGTTGTCCTCATCCTTCGAATACACCAATATGTCGTCAATAAAACCACCACAAACTTATCAAGGAATTGGCTGAATACCCGATTCATTAAATCCATAAATACTGCCGGTGCATTTGTTAGCCCGAATGGCATAACCACATACTCATAATGACCATACCTAGTTCGAAAGGCTGTCTTTGGTATATCCTTTTCCGCTATCTTTAACTGATGATAGCCTGATCTTAGATCAATCTTAGAAAATACTTTCGCTCCTTGTAGCTGGTCGAACAAATCATCAATCCTAGGCAAGGGATATTTATTCTTGATTGTGACGTTATTCAACTCCCTGTAATCAATGCAAAGACGCAAAGTTCCATCCTTCTTTCTTACAAACAAAACTGGGGCTCCCCACGGAGAAGCACTCGGTCGAATATAACCTTTTTCTAAAAGTTCCTCCAACTGTTTCTTTAACTCATTCATCTCATTCGGGGCCATCCTGTAAGGATGCTTAGAAATTGGAGCTGTTCCTTACTAAATCAATAGTAAACTCAATCTCACGGTCGGGTGGAAGTCCGGGAATTTCTTCTGGAAAAACATCCGGAAACTCCCTGACTACTGGAAGATCCTCAAGTGCGGATGACTTTGGTTCTTGCGCCAATTTTTCCTCTTGAACATAACACATATAAACTGGCTCTCCTTTTCGCAACTCCTTCAAGAACTTTAAGGCAGGTAGAATTTTTACCCTTTGCTTGGCTCCTTCGCATGTGTACGAACTCTCTTCCCTCTCTTCCCACATAAGCTAACCTTTTGCTTTTCACATCTATGCGTCCCTTGTGCTTACTCAACCAATCCATCCCCAAGATTATATCAAAATCCTTCAAATCAAACTCTACCAGATCCATCTCAAATTCTCTACCCTCTATAGTTACTTTTACTCTTTCCATCTTTCTAGTGCATCCTACCACTCTTCCCGTAGGTGTAGAAACAGAAATTTCAACTTCTATATCGGGGACTACTCCTACTTTCCTCAAGAACTCGGAGGATATAAAAGAACAGGTTGCACCGGAATCAAATAATACTTTAGCACTAGTTCCAAGAACTTGAAAAGTACCTGTAATGACGCCCCCTTCCTGTTGAGATTCAGCCTCCGTCTTGCTGATTACGTTGATATACCCTTGGTTCTTATAGCCTCCTCCTTGTGTATTTCCACTTCCATATTGTGTTGGCCCCTGATTGCTCCCTTGTCCACCCATATTACCTCTTGAACCATTATAATTATTCCTCTGGCCATTTTGATTATCCTGCTGTACTCCGCCTTGGTTATTACGATTGTTCTGGTTGCTGAAATTTCCAGCTGTAGCAGGTCTTGCTACCTGATCAATACCTCCTTCCATCCTTCTTACCCTACACTCATAGGCCCTATGGCCCAGCTTCCCACAGTTAAAACACTTCACCAGCCTTCCTTCATCTTCACCTGGATGATTCCTTCCACAAATCTTGCAATAAAAGTATCTAGTTCCTTTATCATTGAATCGCCGTCCCGGGTAATTGGGTCTGGCTCCTCCACTTGGTCTAACTTCTATTTTAGCCCTCTTATCAAAGCTCTCGGCCTTACGAGTCTCCATTCTCCTTTTCCCCCGTTTGTACTTCCTTCCTCCTCTGTTGTACCCTATAAAGATTAGCAGCTTTATCGTACGCCTCTTGTAAAGTAGTTATAGGTATCACACTCAGAGCTTCTTGTAAATCCCAATTTAACCCTTCCAAGAAACGTTGAACCTTAGCAGTCTCATCAGGTAACATGCGGAGCAAATCTAGCAAGCTCCACGAACTTAGCATGATAAGTTTTAACGTCATCCATCCGCTGCCTCAATCCAGTAAATTCCTGATATTTCTGCAACCTTACATGCTCCGGATAAAATCTTTTCCTCATCACATCCTTAACATATTCCATCCAAAACCCAATTCCTTTGAGTCCTCCTCCTCCGCAGTCCACCACAGATCAGCCTCTCCTTTAAAATAAAATACAGCCCCACTTACCTTCTTTTCTTCGGGGCAATCAATGATATCAAATATTTTGTCAAACTCTCTGATCCACTCTTCCAGAATCACTGGATCCTCTTCTCCCGAATAAGTACTGGGTTTCATAGCTGCTATCCTCCGGAGAAATCCTTAGGTATTTCAGCTCTAGCCTCGTGCTGCTCCAAGATTCTTCCCATACTCAGTGTCAACTCCCTCAGTTCATCCATCTGTCCTCTCCCCTCTCCATTACTCCGTCCACTCCCCTCTCCATTATTCTACACACAGATATGTTAGTTGCAATATAAATAGTTAACTATAATCAATCAAGCACACAACACACAAATATCACAGCAAACATACTTTCACAACCACATGGTTCTTCCTAGTCTCCTAAACCTAAGCCTGGGTCACCTTGCTTCCTAGTCAAACTCAAATTTCCCCTCCAGCTAACCTATGGCTCTGATACCACTGTAACGCCCCGGTTTACCACCACCATTTACTTAGTCATTTTTTTAAAGGAAACGTGCCATAACTGAAATATCATTAACTTGTATTATACATACGTCAGTCTTTTTACATAAGGTCCTCTAATACTATCACCGGGGTGTTACCGCCACACTTACTAAGACTAGTAAGTGTAAGGCTATTACCACCACCATCCCTTCATTAGCAATCTTACAACGCTGTTCCCCTACCAAAAGAGTGACACAACCAACCCGTCACTTTACACCTTAGTACCAAAAGACCCCTTCCAGCCAACTACTATGTTAGCTCCTACTCCTATTTTACACCAAAGCAAGGGGTATCAAAGACTATTACATCATTAGCAACTTAGGGACTACTTCCATGTACTCATAAATAGTGGAAACTTCATAGGTAATGAACTGCCTACTGCCATTCTCCGGGTGCCTAAAACCCTGTATCTTCTTGTTCCACTCCTCAAGCACTATCTCGGTGACCCCAGGCTGTATACTCCTACGATAGGTGACAAACATGAAAATATAGAAAGTATCGGTGGACTCGTCCTCAGTGCAGAGAAGGTGACCATCCCAGTTACCCTGAACACACAAAGTTCATATACACAGGAAAACACAAACAAATAAAATCAGTAAAAACTGAGTAACACTACCACACCCCGTAAAAACTTATTTTCTCTTTAAAACCTTTGTTTTCAACAAATATTAACAATATAACAAATCAGAATAGATCACACACCATTTACCTGTACCAGGAATTATCAAGAGATAATTAATATCATAAACAAGATATTTCCAAATGAAGTCCACCACCACCACCACCCACCCTATGTCCTTAAGTGTGCACACCCCCTATTGAAAACTTCTGCCCAATAGGAGTAGATCATAGTGGCAGCTCCAATTCATTAGTAGGAGCTTATATTGTTGCCGGAACGTCGGCTTGGCCTTAAAGGCTCTCACAAGAGGCATAGCCTTAGGATAACCATGATATCAACATCACACAATACTTTCCACCACCACCACAAGAGGTTATCCTTAAACACATTTGCAAACCATGAGTAAGATATCATAACCAAGCTTTACACAAGTAGTAATTCACACATCAAGCTCACCACTTGTAAAATAACCTTAATAACATCATAACAATACCATTCAAGCTCCAATAAATCAGAGAATCAAACAATTTCCAAGAAACCACCTTAGAAAGCTTAAATTCTTATTTTTGACCAAAATCACTATTCACCAACTTAAATAACTTCCCAAAGGAGTCTCGGCCTAAAAATTTAACCATGATCCAATATCAACAACACAATATCCCCAAAATTTCAGCTCAAGATCAATTCTGAAACCCATCAAACACTCAGAAAGGCTTAAAGCACATTTTCTCATTTTTAGCTTCTTTACCTTGTCTAACCGACTTAAATTTCTCCATTCGACTTGATTTTTCAACCATAACCATATATTCACTATTCAAGACTACCCTCAAAATTGTAGCTCAAAATCATGTCGGAAACCCATCCAAACAATTCCTAAAGCTTAAAGCTCATTTTTCTCCATTTTCAAGATTCTTTAGAGTTTTCCTACTTCCCAACCTGATTTCGACTTGATTTTCTAGGATATCACTAATATTCATCCTAGTTTACTGTAAAAATTTTAAGAAATAGGAGATAGGATTCGTAGGTAACCAAATAGAATGACTTAAGAAGGAAAATAAGCTTAAAGGGTGAAAGTGATGTGCATAGATGTTACCTGTCCTCTCCTAGCCATTTTGATGTTCTTCTACCTTGATTATAAGTTGCTTGAGCTCAAAATCTCCACCAACCAAGTCGCCCACCTTGGATTTTGGCTCCCACTCCTTAAACTTGCCTTTTCCTTAATTTTAGCTTAATTACTACCTTAGATTTGTGTTTCCAATGGAGGAGTGTGTTGCCTAAGCTCCAATGGTGTTTTCTAGCTTAGGAGAAACAAGGTAGATGAAGAAGAATGGCCACCTTGCTCACCTACCATGGCCGACCTCCACCCCCCCTTTTATACTAAATTTCATCCTTATCTTACTATTTGTAATCATTACTTCTAGAATTGTCCTAACCATTGATTTGCTCAAGTGTCAAAAACCAATCCTAACCATCTATATGTAACGCCCTTGAATGGAAGGAGGGGGCAACTTGCCTTGATCATCATTACAAATAGTAAGGAGGTGTGAATAGTGGTGAATAGTAACCGAGATATTTTCTCTCCTTTCCTAGATATTTTTGGCCACCACCTTAGGCCATGTTTGGCTGAGCCTTTTATGGGTATTAAAACTATATGTGTAGGTATGTTAATACTAGTGTGGGTTATCAAGTTCAGGAATTTCCTCGGGTACTTATGAGCTCTCCCGAAGCCTCGTTTGCCCAGAACCACTAAATACTGAAAAATGTAACTAGATTGTCTTATATTAAAAGAAGAATGATATGATTGTTTCTTCCGTCAAAACACTCTCAAAAGTATCTAACACGCTTCCAAGGTTGATAACCACTCTCAGTTCTTGAGGAATTTAGTAATTTTCGGAAATTTCAGGAATCCTGCGAAACTAAGGTTTACCGGGTGATACTCCGGAAACTAAGGTTCCTAATGTTCACCAAGCACCTCCAACTAATTATAACCTTCTCCATCTTTAGAAATTAGGGTTTCCTAAGGTTTACAGTTAAGCAAGGCCCTAATCACAGTTTATAAATTTGGGGTATTACATCCTCCCCCCCGTTAAACAAAGCTTCATCCTTGAAGCTCAATTCATCATACCCAACAATACAGTCACATACTCCAAGAAATTAAAACAATATTCCACACAATGATTCCCAGGTAACTTTATCAACCACAGATGATTCAGCAACATCACACAAAACCTCAGACACACCAATCCCATCCATCACACGATATAAACCATTCACAAATTCAATGATACCACATATATAAAATCATAAAGAAACAATACCTAAAATAACATTCAAGTATTACCAACCATTTCAGCCACACACACACAACACACACAACAAACATTCACAAACACATTCACCACACCACGACCCCCCCCCTAAAAAGAAAGTTTCTCCTGAAACTTTAATTGCTAACCTTAATCAAAGAGTTCTGGGTGTTGAGCTCTCATCTTGCCTTCTAGTTCCCATGTAGCTTCTTGAACTCCATGGTGAGTCCATAAAACTTTAACCAAATCCACAGACTTCCCTCGAGTCTCCCTCGTCTTACGATCCAAAATTTCAATCGGGTGTTCCTCATAAGTCAAATTAGGTGCAACTCCTACCTCGTTCGGTTGCAACACATGTGATTCGTCTGGAACATACCGTTTCAATTGTGATACATGGAACACATTATGGACCCTATCCAAGTTCATCGGCAAAGCTAATCGGTAAGCCAAATTTCCAACCTTTTCCAATACTTCATACGGACCGATATACTTAGGAGCAAGTTTTCCTTTCTTGCCAAATCGTGCCACGCTCTTAGTTGGTGAAACCTTCAGAAATACCTTGTCCCCCACATTGAATTCAACTGGCCTTCTATGCAAATCAGCATAAGACTTTTGCCTATCTTGTGTAGCTTTTAATCTCTGCCGAATGTTCTTGACCTGCTGGGCCATCTCCTCTGTTAACTTAGGCCCTACCATAACCACCTCCTGTGTATCATTCTGACATAACGGAGTACGACACTTCCTACCATATAAAGCTTCATACGGGGCCATACGGATACTTGGGTGATAACTGTTGTTATACGAAAATTCAATCAAATGCAACTTGTCACTCCATGACCCTTGATAATCCATCGCACAAGCCCGCAACATATCCTCTAAAGTTTGAATAGTTCTCTTCGTCTGCCCATCAGTCTGTGGGTGGTAAGCTGTACTAAGGCTCAATTTTGTTCCCATGGCTTTTTGGAATTGCTGCCAAAACCTTGAAATAAACCTAGAATCTCTATCTGAAATAATTTCCATAGGGACTCCGTGATATTAACCACATTCTTAATATATGCCTCCACCAGCTGTTCCATAGACCAAGTACTTTTCATTGGAATTAATCTAGTAGTCTTGGTCAACCGATCTACAATCACCCAAATCTGATCCATCCCACCTCTGGTCGGTGGTAATCGCACTATAAAATCCATGGATATCGAATCCCATTTCCACATGGGTATATCCAATGGTTACAACTTCCTCTGCTTTCTTATGCTCAAATTTAACTTTTTGACATGTTAGACGCTTCGACACATGTTCAGCTACCTCTTTTTTCATGCCTGGCCACCAAAAACTTTTCTTCAAATCTTTCTACAACTTGTTTCCTCCCGGATGTATGGAATATGCAGAATTATGAGCTTCCTGCATCAACTTCCTTTTAATATCGCCACATGAATCTGGTACACACCATCTTCCACGAAATCTCAGACTACCATCATCATAAATCTTAAAATCTGGGGCTTCTCCTTTTTCTACTTTTCCTTTATTTTCCGTAGCTTCTCATCTTGCTGGTGATGCAAAATTTCCTTGTAAATGTCGAGGAACGCGTTCATACTAGCCAAAATTTCTCTATCCACCTCCCCGTTGTTACCACCTCAAGGTTCAACCTTTTGAAATCTTGTACCAACTCATCATGTAATATCCAATTAGCTTCTCCCCGTGACTCCTCTTTCGGCTTAAAGCGTCTGCCACCACGTTGGCTTTGCCTTCATGGTATAAAATCTCCAGGTCATAATCCTTAATAAGTTCCAACCATTCTTTGCCTCATATTAAGCTCTTTTGAGTGAAGATATATTTCAAGCTTTGTGATGTAAATCTTACAAGAAGTTCCATACAAATAGTGCCTCCAAATTTTCAAGGCAAAAACTACAGCTGCAAGTTCCAAATCATGAGTAGGGTACCTCGTCTCGTAACTTTTCAACTGTCGAGAAGCATAGGCAATGACCTTGCCGTTCTGCATCAATACACACCCTAATCATATTTAGACGCGTCACTATACACCTCAAAACCTTCTGTACCACAGGGCAACGTAAGAACTGGTGCTGTGGTTAACTTCTCCTTCAAAATCTGGAAAGCTTTTTCACAATCCTCATCCCACTTATACCGTACTTCCTTTTTCATCAGATTTGTAAGGGCTTGTCTTGCAATCTTAGTGAAACACAATTTCCTATAATATCCAGCTAACCCAAGAAAACTTCTAACTTCTCGAACGTTCGTTGGCCTGGGCCAATCCTTAACAGCCTAAATTTTAGCCGGGTCAACCGAAATTCCATCTCCGGTTACCACATGTCCTAAAAACGATACTTCCTTGAGCCAAAAATCACACTTAGATAATTTAGCATACAACTTCTTCTCCCTTAAAACTTGTAAAACCTGCTGCAGATGATAAGCATGTTGCTCCTCATCCTTCGAATACACCAATATGTCGTCAATAAATACCACCACAAACTTGTCAAGTAATTGGCTGAATACCCGATTCATTAAATCCATTAATACTGCCGGTGCATTTGTTAGCCCGAATGGCATAACCACATACTCATAATGACCATACCAAGTTCGAAAGGCTGTCTTTGGTATATCCTTTTCCGCTATCTTTAACTGATGATAGCCTGATCTTAGATCAATCTTAGAAAATACTTTCGCTCCTTGTAGCTGGTCGAACAAATCATCAATCCTAGGCAAGGGATATTTATTCTTGATTGTGACGTAATTCAACTCCCTGTAATCATTGCAAAGACGCAAAGTTCCATCCTTCTTTCTTACAAACAAAACTGGGGCTCCCCACGGAGAAGCACTCGGTCGAATATAACCTTTTTCTAAAAGTTCCTCCAACTGTTTCTTTAACTCATTCATCTCATTCGGGGCCATCCTGTAAGGATGCTTAGAAATTGGAGCTGTTCCAGGTTTTAAATCAATAGTAAACTCAATCTCACGGTCGGGTGGAAGTCCGGGAATTTCTTCTGGAAAATCATCCGGAAACTCCCTGACTACTGGAAGATCCTCAAGTGCGGATGACTTTGGTTCTTGCGCCAATTTTTCCTCTTGAACATAACACATATAAACTGGCTCTCCTTTTCGCAACTCCTTCAAGAACTTTAAGGCAGGTAGAATTTTTACCCTTGGCTTGGCTCCTTCGCATGTGTACGAAACTCTCTTCCCTCTCTTCCCACATAAGCTAACCTTTTGCTTTTCACATTCTATGCGTCCCTTGTGCTTACTCAACCAATCCATCCCCAAGATTATATCAAAATCCTTCAAATCAAACTCTACCAGATCCATCTCAAATTCTCTACCCTCTATAGTTACTTTTACTCTTTCCATCTTTCTAGTGCATCCTACCACTCTTCCCGTAGGTGTAGAAACAGAAATTTCAACTTCTATATCGGGGACTACTCCTACTTTCCTAAGAACTCGGAGGATATAAAAGAACAGGTTGCACCGGAATAAATAATACTTTAGCACTAGTTCCAAGAACTTGAAAAGTACCTGTAATGACGCCCCTTCCTGTTGAGATTCAGCCTCCGTCTTGCTGATTAGTTGATATACCCTGGTTCTTATAGCCTCCTCCTTGTGTATTTCCACTTCCATTGTGTTGGCTTCCCTGATTACTCCCTTGTCCACCCATATTACCTCTTGAACCATTATAATTATTCCTCTGGCCATTTTGATTATCCTGCTGTACTCCGCCTTGGTTATTACGATTGTTCTGGTTGCTGAAATTTCCAGCTGTAGCAGGTCTTGCTACCTGATCAATACCTCCTTCCATCCTTCTTACCCTACACTCATAGGCCCTATGGCCCAGCTTCCCACAGTTAAAACACTTCACCAGCCTTCCTTCACAATCTTCACCTGGATGATTCCTTCCACAAATCTTGCAATAAAAGTATCTAGTTCCTTTATCATTGAATCGTCGTCCCGGGTAATTGGGTCTGGCTCCTCCACTTGGTCTAACTTCTATTTTAGCCCTCTTATCAAAGCTCTCGGCCTTATGAGTCTCCATTCTCCTTTTCACCCCGTTTGTACTTCCTTCCTCCTCTGTTGTACCCTATAAAGATTAGTAGCTTTATCGTACGCCTCTTGTAAAGTAGTTATAGGTATCACACTCAGAGCTTCTTGTAAATCCCAATTTAACCCTTCCAAGAAACGTTGAACCTTAGCAGTCTCATCAGGTACCACATGCGGAGCAAATCTAGCAAGCTCCACGAACTTAGCATGATAAGTTTTAACGTCATCATCCGCTGCCTCAATCCAGTAAATTCCTGATTTCTGCAACCTTACATGCTCCGGATAAAATCTTTTCCTCATCACATCCTTTAACATATTCCATCCAAAACCGGAATTCCTTTGAGTCTCTCCTCCTCCGCAGTCCACAGATCAGCCTCTCCTTTAAAATAAAATACAGCCCCACTTACCTTCTTTTCTTCGGGGCAATCAATGATATCAAATATTTTGTCAAACTCTCTGATCCACTCTTCCAGAATCACTGGATCCTCTTCTCCCGAATAAGTACTGGGTTTCATAGCTGCTATCCTCCGAGAGAAATCCTTAGGTATTTCAGCTCTAGCCTCGTGCTGCTCCAAGATTCTTCCCATACTCAGTGTCAACTCCCTCAGTTCATCCATCTGTCCTCTCCCCTCTCCATTACTCTGTCCACTCCCATCTCCATTATTCTACACACAGATATGTTAGTTGCAATATAAATAGTTAACTATAATCAATCAAGCACACAACACACAAATATCACAGCAAACATATTTTCACAACCACATGGTTCTTCCTAGTCTCTTAAACCTAAGCCTGGGTCACCTTGCTTCCTAGTCAAACTCAAATTTCCCCTCCAGCTAACCTATGGCTCTGATACCACTATGTAACGCCCCGGTTTACCACCACCATTTACTTAGTCATTTTTTTAAAAAGAACGTGCCATAACCGAAATATCATCATTAACTTGTATTATACATGCGTCAGTCTTTTTACATAAGGTCCCCTAATACTATCACCGGGGTGTTACCACCACACTTACTACAGACTAGTAAGTGTAAGACTATTACCACCACCATCCCTTCATTAGCTATCTTACAACGTTGTTCCCCTACCAAAAGAGTGACACAACCAACCCGTCACTTTACACCTTAGTACCAAAAGACCCCTTCGGCCAACTACTATGTTAGCTCCTACTCCTATTTTACACCAAAAGCAAGGGGTATCAAAGACTATTACATCATTAGCAACTTAGCATGGGACTACTTCCATGAACTCATAAATAGTGGAAACTTCATAGGTAATGGACTGACTACTGCCATTCTCCGGGTGCCTAAACCCTGTATCTTCTTGTTCCACTCCTCAAGCACTATCTCGGTGACCCCAGGCTGTATACTCCTACGATAGGTGACAAACATGAAAATATAGAAAGTATCGGTGGACTCGTCTCAGTGCAGAGAAGTGACCATCCCAGTTACCCTGAACACACAAAGTTCATATACACAGGAAAACACAAACAAATAAAATCAGTAAAAAACTGAGTAACACTACCACACCCCGTAAAAACTTATTTTCTCTTTAAAACCTTTGTTTTCAACAAATATTAACAATATAACAAATCAGAATAGATCACACATTTACCTGTACCAGGAATTATCAAGAGATAATTAATATCATAAACAAGATATTTCCAAATGAAGTCACCACCACCACCACCCACCCTATGTCCTTAAGTGTGCACACCCCCTATTGAAAACTTATGCCCAATAGGAGTAGATCATAGTGGCAGCTCTAATTCATTAGTAGGAGCTTATATTGTTGCCGGAACGTCAGCTTGGCCTTAAAGGCTCTCACAAGAGGCATAGCCTTAGGATAACCATGATATCAACATCACACAATACTTTCCACCACCACCACAAGAGGTTATTGTTATAACCCAAAATTTCAACCCCTCCGAAGAGAGTCCTCTACTAATAGGCTAGTAGCGAGGTTCCCAGTTCGATCGTCTGCACATTTCAGAGTACTAGGGACAGCTTAGTCATCTCCAGGGGCATTTTCGTAATTTTTCAAGGCTCCTAAGCCCCCTATAGGTTTTCTCTCTCCTCCAAAAAAGGGTCAAATAAATTCAAAATGCTTTGAAATTTTAACCCCATGATAGAGGATGAACATCTGAAGCATAATGGCGTTGAATTTTGATTTTTCGAATTTCCAATAATTTTCTAGCAATTTTCTGATTGAATCTGACGAGAAATGGAATGTAAAATATTCCAATATCCAAAAATTTCGATTCCACTTTAGAAAAATCTTAATATCATCCTTTATCCATGTGCGAAATTTCATAATCAAATTCCTTTTGGAAGCCCTTGAGCTAAAACGTCGGTAAATCTCAGTTTTTTACCGGATTTTCTATCTTTAAGGAAGCCTATATAAGGACCTTATCCCATGATCAAATCAGACCCACAAGAACCCTAGCTCTCTAAAAAAGGCAGCTGTCTCCTTCTCTTCACGTTTTTGAACCCAGAGCCACGATCAAACACCGAAAACTCACCAAAATCAACACCAAAACACATTTTTCAACCCCCACAACGTCATCCATCATCAACCCTAACCAAAACGTGAAGAACAACAAGGAGTCAGAAGCTGGGTTCGAAGTTCTTCTGATCCACCATAAACGAGAGGCCTCCGAAGAATCCTGACGTGAAGAAACACCACGAATCTGAAGGTAAAACAGGTTATAACTCTACTTTTCTAACTCCCCACAACCTCATTAACTCTCTGTTAAATTTTGGGCTCAAACCAACCCTTTTCGGCTTCTGTATAGCTAATTACTTTTGCTTCTGCCTTGTTACTTGTTTATCACGTTTCGTACATAATTCGACTTCAAACTGCGATCTTTCAATTACTAACATATTGTACACCTTTCAGGCTACACGTGCATAATTTTGAGCCGAAAACACCTTCGGGAACCACCATAAACCCCCGTCTGTGGGTTGTCCGTGGCCACGGACACCCACGGACGGCGGCGGGACTTTAAAATTTAAAAATTTAGGTTTTGCTAAAGTATGTCCGGGCCTACGGACGTCCTGTCCTTGGCCCCGGACTTTTCAAATTTTTGTTTTCTGTTTAATTCGACTTTTATTTTCACATAGATTAACTAGGGTCCGTGGTTACGGACATTAGGTCCGTGGCTACGGACGGAAACAAAATTTGACCTAATTCTGCCTCCGAAACCCTAGTTTAGGTAATTTCAACTTTCACTTTTATTTCAGTCAAAAAATGCTAAAAACACAAAAAACAGAAGCTTACGCACTTAGTTAAAATGACTCGTAATAAGGCGTAATTAAACTAAGTAGAGGAAAAACGACTTCTAGGGGTAATAAAAGTAATTGAACCCTAATTAAGTCGAATATCAAGCCCCCGAACCCGAACTCTCCTTTCCTAATTGATCTAGGTTAAATTAGGTGGCGACTCATAATAGGTTCCAGTGAGCTAGCTTAGGTTTTATAATTATTGTTATATGACATAGTTATTAATCTTAGGTTATAAGTGGACCTAAAAACCCGATTAGATCCTAATCAACTTTAATAACATAGGATAGGGCTTAAAATCGAGGCTCACAGACTGGCAACTCTGCTGGGGACTAACTTCTTAATTTTAACTTGTTTAATTTTAAGAAAGAGGGCTTAACTCGAAATTGTTTATTTATGGCTTTATTACTTTGTTTGTTTATTTTTGTGCGCACTTTAATTTCTGCACCTTTGCATCATATGAGAGCGAGGGTCCACACAAACCGATTTCACCCCGGGACCCGTTTGAGGGTCCTCTATCAGGGACTCACACCTTTTAGGTGATGTGAATAAGCGGGGGAAAAGAGGAGGATGTCGTCTAACCACATCCCCTTAATACCTAGGCCTTAGCCCCAAGCGTTTTCCTGGCAGTGTCCTTACCTAGCCTATTGTTTGGTCAGTCAAAGACCCGCCGCAGACGCACACCTTCAGGTGATGTGAAAAAAGTGGGGAAGCCCAAAGAGAATAGCGTGCAAGCCCTATTCCTTTGTGGCAACCTGGGCCCAAGCCCCAAGCACCTCTCCGGATCGATCCATACCCAAATTGATTTAACTGTCAAGTGAGGACATGTTGAATTTGTGTGGGCCTTGTTTGCTTGTATGATCGGCCCATTACCCACCTAGAGATTGATAGGAACTTCTCCTCCACATTAACCTAGCCCAACCGAATTGGCGGCTCTACTTGTTTGTGGCCCAGAGGTCCTGTTTGGTTTAATATGTGAGTGTCATTCGGGCTTCGGCCCAAAAGCTTAGACTTAGGTGATTTCTCTTCTGGCCCAATTTGAATTATCCAATTTGTTCTAGGCCCAAAAAGAAATCTACCTGAACTTGAAATAACCCACAAGTTCTGA
This sequence comes from Limonium bicolor, assembly GCA_023374045.1. NCBI lineage: Eukaryota > Viridiplantae > Streptophyta > Magnoliopsida > Caryophyllales > Plumbaginaceae > Limonium > Limonium bicolor. The sequence goes on from CM041776.1 coordinate 59,128,629, forward strand.
AAATAAAATCTTTTTCTGCTTAGCAACCATCTTCTCTGGCCCAGAGAAAGTTAGGCCCATTTGTGATTTAGGGACCATTCCAGCCCATGTGAAATACCCCAACTTAGATATGGTGTTTAAATGATAAACTAGGATATAAGGAGGCTAAATAATGCCTTAGAAACATTAAGAAACATTTCTAATCAAAGAAAATATAAGGAAACACCAAAGAGCAGTTTTAACAAAAACGTGCTCTAAGCTTGGAGAGACTTGGGAGAGTACCCAAATATTGTTAAGACCTTAGTAATATCCTAATAGTCATTTTAAATCAATTACCAAAGAAAACCAAGCTTGAAAACAAGTTAAAAACACAAAATGTGCTTTAAGGAGTCTTAAAGCACGTTTTTGAAAAATTGTCTTGTAAATGAGTTTTGAATTGCTAAATGTCCATCATTACTCTTTAATTAACATGTGTACTATATAGTATCACTTTGGAAGTCTATATCAATGGGAAATCAAAAATTTCACAACAATGTGCCTTGTTTTGGTGAATAGTGATTAATTAAGCTAGTTTATAACATAGCCTATATAAGTGAGACATTTGGTCAACAAAGACTTAAGTACCCTCATTACTAAAAGGGGGCCGTTTCTTAGGAGGTGAGTCACCACCTTCATGAGTTATTAAGCAATTAAGAAAGCAAATAAGACTTATAAAGCATAAAGTACTATTTACCTTTTAACATAAATATCACATTTTACTTACCTCTCTCCTCATCTCCTCATTTTCTTCTTGTTTCACACGGTTTCTTCAAGCTCTCTCCCTTCTCCATTAACGTGAAGAACAACTCCATGCTAGCTCCATCTAGCTTTGCCCACATCTTGCTCATTTTAGCTCCAAATCCAAAACAAAATACATATTCTTCTTTAGCCCAAGCTCTCTCTTTCTATCTTTTCAAAACTTCAAGAGCTTCAATTTGGTGCCAAGTCAAACCACCATTAGAGGAGGAAATTCAAGTTTGGAGACTCCATTGGCATCTCCATTCTCTTAAGGTAAAGAAAGTGTAAGAAAATCTAGGTTTCCACCATTTTCTTCACATGTCCGAAAATTAGTACTCATGGGACTCCATGTTTATGCCTTGTTCTAGCTTGTTTCTACTTTTCAAAGGAGAGAGGAGGTCCTTCTTGCTTCATATCCAAGCTTGTCTTGAGGAACCAAGGTAAAGCAATCAATTCAAAACCTTAAAACACATTTTAACCTAGGTTTTATTCCTTAAGGTAAATGTGTTGTTTAGTGCTCATTAGAGTTATTGGACATTGTTTAGAACATTGGCAAGGAGATACACATTGGTGACCGAGATTGAACAAAGAAAAACCTAAGGAAGAAAGCTTTTTAAGCTTGTAAAAGAACAAGGTAAATTACTTACCTTAAGATGTCTTGTTGTTTAAGGGAATGGGATTTAGGTATATGATGAGCTTAGTGTAGAGTTATATTGGGAAGGTGTTATAAAACCTAGAAGAAACAATGACTATACTTGTGAACTTTTGACTAAAGAGCAAATGAGAAGAAGAGATAGTTAAAAATGTGGAGATGAATTACAAGAAGCATTTTATTTCAATGGGAGCCTTGTTGAGTGTATTCGCAAGTTGAAGGCAAATATATGTAAAAATTCAGTGGTTAAATTATTGTCATTTAAGGGCCTAAGTGCCAAGCATTTTGAGTTTAAGCTATATATGATGATGTGGTGAAGTTTTAGTGTAAATTGTGTGTTAAGGGGTTGCGATGAGAATTTGGGTGATGTTGGTTGTTTGATGGAGAAAAACCATGTGTTAGGATGTGCTATGTACTAGAGAACCCATGGCAAAAATTTAAAGGAGAACTTAAGTGTTTAAGATATTCTAAGGGGATTTAATGACTAAGGAGTACTAGGAAGTTTTAGAGGTTGTCTTGATAAAAAAGGGGTGAGTTTAAGGTGTTTAATGAGTTATAATGGCTTAGGCATTACTATGAAGGATTTAGGAATCAAGAGAATGTATTTGAGTATTTAGGACTTAGGCAAATGTTGGTAAACAACTAGAAGGAAATAATGTGTTGATGGATGGAAGTTTAAGTTGTGAAGGAACATTAAGTAAAAGCATAAGAGAGTTTTAGATAGTGAAAGATGCTTGGGAGATGATGTTATAGTGGTGAGGAAAACATTTGGCATAGTGGTTACATTAGGTATGAACCACCACCTAGAAACCTAGAGGAAAGCATTACAAGTGTTAGCATAATTACAAGGGAAAATGTATAATGATTAAGGTGAAACTTGGTGAATGATTTAATGTGTTTGGAGGATGCTCTAAGGTGGGTTTAAGGGTCTAAATGATGTTAGAACACATTGGATGGCTTGAGGAAAGGTTTAGTGAAGATTTGGCAAAGTTTGGGCATGATTTAGTGGCGTCCGACCCAGGGGTCCGACCCAAGTTTGGGTCGGACGGCCTCTGTTTAACGCCAGGGAAAGGTTCTGGAATGGTCTGACCCAGAGGTCTTGGGTCGGACATGGGTCGGACGGGTGATTTTTAAAGGGCAAATAAGTTTCTGGAATGGTCCGACCCAGAAGGTTGGGTCGGAAATGGGTCGGACATGGGAGGTTTTAGAAGACGGGAAGTTTCTGGAATGGTCCGACCCAGTTGGTTGGGTCGGACGTGGGTCGGACATGTAGGGTTTTCCAAACCGAAAGTTACTGGAATGGTCCGACCCAGAGGGTGGGTCGGACGGTGGGTCGGACGGCCCTTAACACTTAAAAAAAAAAAGAAAAAGAAATTTTGAATTCTAAGGATGGTAATAGGTAATAAGGTATACCTTTGGTCGGGTGGTAATGATTGGGACCCTAAGAACTTAAGGAACTAAGTTAAGTTAAGTGAAAGTTTTAATGTTTAAAGTTAAGCTTGTAAGCTAAGTGGCAAAGACTTGAGAGGTTATTGAATGGGAATCTTTGGAGACTAAGTGAGTTAAGTAAGGTGCAAATAACTAATGACCTAAAAATGAATGAATGATTTAGGTTTGTGAATTGGGACCCCGAAGAAGGATAATCAAACAATGATCGACGTTGAACGGTACAATCCTTCTTGTGACCTGCTTGCTAACGAGGTGTCCCTTGGCTTGTGTGCTATCTGTTTAATTGCTATGACTAAAACAAGATAAAGCATGCAACCGGTTATATTGTTCTCGTTGTGTTTGTGTTGTCTTTACACTAACCCGCGAGACTTGAAATTGCTACTAACCAAGTTTAGTACTTACTGAGTTAAGAATAAGAGTTAAGTTTGATGGTTGTTGGTTAATGCCGTTAAGGCTTAGCTAGCACATGATGATTAAGATTTCAACTAACTGGAACTTGAGTGAGGAAACCCGGGACCGATCTCCGGTCATGCATGCTAAGGAAAAAGGGGGACGGTATCTGAATCAGATCCGCCCTCCGCTTAAGGACTTGTCTTCGGACTTGTAGCCTAGGGCCGTTGCTGGCTCAGCTACGCTGGACTCCCGTCCAGAGTAGGTGGCATTAAGATGGTGCGGTGGGATCACCTAAATCCCAGGTTCGAATTAAGCTACAACCAATCCCTTCCAGGAAAGGTTTGTATACTGAGATTAAGATTAAGATTAAGATTGAGATAAGGTAAGGAACTGAGATTAAGGAAATGAGGACTAAGGAGGGGGTTACTAACCCACTTGTTAAGGGAACGCCTGAGTCGTTCATTGGTTGTGAACTATATATGTTCATTTGTGGTTATTGTTATGGCACTTCATATTATGCTTGTGTATGTAATCAATTCCCATGCTATCGACAATTAGTCGTCGTAGCCCCGTTAGCTTGGGGGCCATGAGAGGGTGTACCAGCATTCGTGCTGACCCCCCTCGGGGGCTATTTTTACACTTGCAGGTAAGAGACCCATGAGGACGCATTACGAGAGTAGGAGCGGTTAGACTTAGGGTGGGATGTTTATTTTGAGTTCCGGTTGCGCCTGTGCACCGACTGTTTATATTGAACTGATGTAAGTTTGAGATTATGTTTAAGATACTTGTACTCGGTTGGTTGTGGTATTGTGAATGGTGATGTTTTGAGTTGGACAAGTATTTTGGATAAGTATTGTAAACGTTAAGGCCGGTATATTCTAACGATCAGACCGTGGCAAGGTCCAGGTGTCATTATTTCCGCGCTGACGTATTCGATTAAGTGTTCAGTTTGCGATAACCACGATAGGCTTTGGATGGGGTGTTACACCATGTGCTTTACTCCAGGCCCAAACACATTCCGGCCCAAGGGCTCATTCTAGTCTAGGTAGACTTCTTATTCGGGCCCTGGTCCAAAAACCTAGATCTAGGTGTTACCTCTCAGGCCCAATCAAAGCCATCTGTTTACATTTCAGTCTAAATTCCAGTTCATAGTCTGAGAGATACTCCAGCCCAAACACCTCATTCTCTGGGTATCCTGGCCCACTAGCTTTCAGCCTAAGTCTGTTTTGATCTATCTTGTGAAGCGTCATTCTCACCTTAGTATCTTTCAGCCCACTTCCTTTTGTTAGCTAATAATGGACACCTTGGACACAGGTAACTCAAGTCCTAAGTGCAGTCCAATCGACATGGAAGCCCAGCTCGCAATTTTGGAACAAAAGCACATGGCCACCATTGAAGCCATGGAGCAGAGGCATAGTACAGCCATGGACGCCGTGGAATCTAACTACGTTGCTGTTATCGAAGAGTTGAAAGCAAAGGCTCTTTCCCCTCGAGTCCGAACGTGAAATACCCCAAACCTTAATGCGTTAATTAATTATGTAATTATAATTTTCTAAGGCTAATTAAGTCCTTAAGATCATTGGTGAAGAAATGAAAACCAAAAAGAAAAAGGAAATGCGTAAAAATCACAAAACGTGAAAACACGTATTTAATTATTTTAGGAGGTACATAACCTTCATTAGGGCTATAAATATATTTTTATACCTTAATTACACATTAAGAACGTGTGGGAAATCCTAGAAGGAAACAGATCCAAACAATGCGTTTAAACGCTAACGGAGTCTTAGAGCTCGTTTTTCGAGAAAACCCGAAAACGTGACTTTAAACAGTTTAAATGACCCCGTAAAAATAATAGTTGATTATGTAACTAAATTAAACATTAATGGGAGTTTAATAACCATTAAAATTAAATGAATGAGAAAATTCCGGAAAACGGTCCCGGTTAGTGAATAGTGCTAAACCGGGTAAATAAACAAGCGTTTTCTGTTAAAAGACGAAAAACGCTCCAGTATGTTTATATTAGTGGGCCGGTTTTTATTAATGTAGACAGCCCACCCACACATGACTAGTTAGCTGATTTATTAAGTCAAGAGAGAGCCAAAATAACAAAGGGCACAAATACCCCACTCTCTCTCTCCTTCCTTACTTATCTTTTCCCCTCTCTTTCCTTTTCTCTTTCCTCTCTTTCCTTTCCCAGTCGGCTCCTTCCTCCCTCTCTGCCGATGGAGTTCTCCTCCACAAGCCAACAATGGCTTCCTCACTTCTTCTTCATCTCCAAGCTCCATTTGAGCTCCAAATCAAAAATAAATAACATATTTTTCTTCCTCTCATCTTCCTCTATCATCCTCTCTTTTCAAAATTCCAAAAGGATGAAGTCGACCTCCATGGGTTTTCCCCATTTGAAGAGAAAATGGCACCAATGAGAAGCTTGGAGTCTCCTCTTCCTTCTAAGGTAAAAATTTCCAAGAGAAAGTCATTTTTCCTTCAACTCTTGGTGTAATCAATTTTTCACCATTTTTGATACCTTGATTTTCTCCTTGTTCTTGAGCTCCAAATTGATCCTTCAATGGTGGAGAAGTTTCCCTCTTGATTCAAGGGTGAAAATCCCTCTTGAAAGCTTCACAAAGGTAAACCCTAACCTTGTGTTCTAGCCCTTTGATTGAATTGAAATATTGCAAGGGTTTAGATAATTAATTGAGTGTGTTTTGTGTTCTTGAATGTTGGGATGGAGTTTGGAAACTCCATGCCCTCTTAACCGATTTTGGAGAAGATATGGAGCAAGAGGAGAATTAAGGAAACTTGTGAAATTAAGGTAAGGAATCCACCTTAAACCTTGTTATAATTGTTTAAGTGTTTGGGATGGGTAAACAAATTAATGAACCCAAATTGTGGATTGAAATATATGTTGGAATGTGTTCAATTGATGTTAGAAGAGGTTTGTGAATTAATGTTGAATGGAGGGCCTTTAGAGCCAAATGTTTTGAGTTTGTGATTGGTATTGTGGTTATGGAGTTTATGGTGATTGTATTGTTGTTGATGAATTTGAGGATTGTGTTAAGTGCTTTTAGGACCCTTGAAAGGGTGTGGCTAGATTAGGGATGAAAATGATGGAATTGATGAGGATGAATGTGTAGAGTTTATGGGGAGGTTATGGCGAAATTTTGGTAGAAAATGAATGTTTTTGACTCTTTGATTTGGTGATGTTTTTGGTTGATTTTAATGGGTGTATGATGCGTTAAAACCCCGTGGAAATGTGTTTTCGATGGACTATTTTGCTACTATAAGTTATGTATGTTTTGTGGGGGATTTGTGGCTTGGTTCTAGTTGTTTTCCGTAATGGATTTTGCAGTTTTCGGTATGTCCTAACATGTGTCCGAACATTGAAGTTCGGACATCATATGACGGAAAATTTTCAGAACTCTCGACTTATGTCCGAACATGCAAGGTCGGACGCATGTTCGGACCAACCTTTGTTTTTGCATAACTTTTTCGTTTGAACTCCGTTTTGAGTGCCGTTTGCGGCGTTGGATTCCTCTTTTAAGTACTATCTGTTTTGACATGTTTTGGCATATGTTTAGGTACATTTTGATTTGAAAATGACCAGTAATCTTTTGAACTCCATTTTTTTGCTCTATAAGTGTGCTTGAGCCTTCTAATGATGGGGGATTGGATGGTAATTGTTTTGGATGATGTTAGGCCTTGTTTTGGTGACATGTAAAGGCCTTAAAATGTGTAGACAAGTGTTAGGTTGATGTGAGAGTTGTGAACTTAAGATCACAAGAGTAAAATTAAGTATAACGGGATAACGGGGTTAGCTATGGGCGCACTAGTCGTTAAATAATTATATTACCCCGATGTTAATGGAGATAGTTATAATGTTACCAGTTGTTCAAAGAGTTTTCGAGGAACGTGTGATGGGATGTTAGAGTGAACCTTCGGTGACAGGTATGGTTTTCTTGCAACCTGTGTCCTACCGGATTACACCGGCTTGTATGCCAATGTGTTTTTCTGTGTGTTTGCCACCTTGCAAGATAAAGCATGAAATGAGTTTACAGTAATTCATTATTGTGGCGTAACTAATTCTGATACCGCTTAACCTTAGTTAAGTGTTAAATAATAGTTAACCGACCTTAGGTTCACATAAGAGATCGTATTCGGAATAAACGTCCCAACCCATGGGAACGTTCTAACTACGGCTATCCGTGCATTATTGTATGTTGTGACAATGCGTGATGTATGTGACTTGTTTAATATGTTGTTGATGTGGATACTGTTATCCGTGTTGTTGAAATGGGATATGATTTCCCTTATGTGTCTAACCGAGTTAGTAACACTATGTGATGTATGTATGAGATAAGTTCCATAAGGGAACCTCTAACTAATAAGTATATGTTATGTATGGAGAGGAATCCGGGTGTCCCGGTCGCGCGTATTGTTTGGGAGTTAATATATATATGTGAACTAACTCCCATCCTGTTATGTTAGGGTTGTCTTCCTTCATTGGATTTCGACCTCCCACTAGCTTAGCCAAAGCTTACCTACCCGACCTCCACATCGGGCTAGGAGGGAAATTATGTATAATGTTGGTAGGGTGTTGAAGCTTAAGTTCGCTTTGACTCCCTCTTTGTTATGTTACGGTTGTTCTTCCTCCTTGAATTACAACCACCCACAAGCTTAACCAAGGCTTACCTAACTCATCACTATTGGAGCTAGGGGGAAATTGTGTATGTTGTGATCGGTCCTATATGAGGCCGCCACTCAAGTAAAGAAAATGTAAGTATGTTGTGCTTGGGCTTATATCACCCCGGCACTCCCTAAGCAAAGTTTATGTACTCTCAGAAGAGAGAAACTAAGTTGTGTATGTTACAAATCGAAGTGTGTTGTTATGTTGTGTGTGCTAACCTTGTGTTTGTATCCCATTAATGGATGTTTGATCATAAGCATGTTACATGTGAGTTTGTGTATGCTTGAAATAAAATCAATCGCATGCTAAGACGACAATTAGTTGTGCGTGGCCCGGTAGCATGCGGGCTGCGGGATTACCATACCAGCAAAGGTGCTGAGCCCTTGGGGGGCCACCCTTTCTTCTTTTTCCTGTTTCAGGTACAAGGAACGGAAGCCATTCGAGAGTAGGATGGGGTAGTTGTTTGTGTGTGGGTAGTCATGTAAATTGTGTATGTATTGTAGGTGTAGTAAGACCGAAATTGTATCGGCGTTATAGTTGGTAAATACTCGGTACAGTCGTAATGTAAGCGTACTATGAATGTTGGACATGGTACAAGATTAATGTGTAGTTGCTCGGGAATTTAGTCCATCAGACCGGTACGATGTATGTATGTTAGCCTTGTTAGCCACGTGGGTGGCTAACGGCGTGTAACACCAAAGAGTTGAGTTATGTTGTAAGTTGTGATTTCCGCTGCAAAGTGTTGTTAAGTGTGTTATTTGTAGTTGGGGTGTTACAAAAAGTGGTATCAGAGCGAAGTATCGCTCTGATGACTTGAATTACCGAGATTAGGAAGTACCGAGTTAAGAGTTTAGTGCTTTGGGTTAAGGGTTGAGTGATAGCGTGAGAAGTACGCTAGTTAGGAAATGCCAGTGTGTACTGGATACCTACAATATCCATCCCGCCCTCCACAAACCCTATTTTATAACTTGGGAAGAACGCCAGAGAGATGGGAGTCATCTCTTACTCGGGAAAACCCGATCTGTCAGTTGATATTTACCTCTATAAGTATGGAGAACCTGTCATACGGTAGATTCCGAAAGGTGTGAATCCCGAAGACGGTTTCCATCTCAACATTGTTTGCCGCATTTAATAGCGAAAGTGAAGAATCTTATGCTTAAAGGAATAGAATTTCCGGCAACCTGGGTCGACATGCGAAGCAGTCGAGAACAACCAGCTTGCAACGCACCCATCATGCAACAGTGGAGAAGTGGAGTAATGAAACCCGAGACGAGTGTCTACGGGATCATGAATGTTAACTAATGTGGCAACGGTATACCAACCGATGAAGGAACTACAACGTAGTACGAGGAGGATACAGTACTAAGAAAAGGGGGCTCCCAGAAAAGGGAAACACCCTAGTCAATGGTTATCATGTGAAGACAGTGAGAAGTACCCATAAGATTTATAGTCAACACTGTAAGATCAAAGTAAGGGCCGACAAGGCCACTGATGTCAGAGTGAGCGGAAGCAATACCGCAACCGATGTGTGTTGAACCGATAACCAGTTTGCATGGCACACTTGCCATGGCAAGTGCTGCTATAACAAGGCTGTACAGAAATTTTAAACAACTACCGGTACTAGTAAAGTACCATGAAGTTAAGTGAGATCATCATAACTGTGGAAGGGCTTAGCAGCCTGACCTCTGTAATTGGAAATACACCAGTCAGCAGGAAGCTAGACTTGGTTAAGGCAAGAAACGTTGTGAAACCAAGAGAATTTTTCTTTCAACTTAAATTCATTTTCAAAACCTTTTTTCAAAACCAAAATTTCTTTAAACCCACTTTATTTCAATTCTTCTTTTAAACCAAACCAAAGGACCTACAATGGCCTCAGTGCCACATGGTAGGTAAGTTTTACCTAGTTACTTTCAAATAACCGGATGGAAACCGGTAAACCCAAGGGTAGCAACCCGAGAAATGGATGGAGATCATAATAATACGACATTAGATACACTTCCTTGATTGAGTTCGGGAAGCCAGGAAGCATATTATCACGGGATAATATAAGAGGAGTTAACAACAGAATACTTTACCTAGGCGTGTGACGGACACTACGAGTGTACCAACAGTAATGTGGGACGACCGCACTCCGATAGGAGCTTGTGGGCCTGACAGACCTTCTTATGGGTTAGACGGGTAAGTAGCAATGTATCAGTAGGATACCCCATGTATGTATACGAGTGGGAGTCTGGAACACGGGAAGTAGTCGATCATGCTACGGTCCGCAGTAAAAGTTAAACAAGAGCAACGGATTACATCGAATGGTTGCAGCAAAGGAACCCAGTTAAGTTAAGGAGACTAAAGGAACTAGTAAGTTTATTTTAAGGAAATGGTTAAAGGTGAACAAGTGCGAAGTGCACTGGTTAGTAAGTAAAGACATAGAATGTCATAAGGAACCTGAAGGACGAAACACAATAGCTGGAGTAAGTACCCAGCCTACTTATGGTGAGGCAGATGCCTACTATGGATATGTTAATGTGCAATGATCGGGATGAGACTCCCGGGATGATCACTAGGGATATCAATCTCACTAAAGAGGATATTTAACCCAGCAAAGAACGCGGGGCGAAGTAGTAAGTTAAACATACCGATAAGTGTAAGCCAGATGTAGTGGCACAACCTAGTAACACCCAGGAACTATCCTTGAAGGGGTGATTGGATCAGCAATGGTTGAACAAGATACGTGACAAAACGCGAAGATTGAAATAAACACCCAGCCTAAGCATAGGTCGTCAGGAGGAAGTCCGACATCCTTGAAGGGCACGCCATGAAAGGAGCAACGAACTTGTCATGGAACTCGATGCAACCTATAAACCATTTAATGTTGTACGGAGAAGTAAATGTGTGTGAGCAGCCTACAATGAGCAGAGCTCGAGGCAATAAGGCTTATAAGCCACAAGTAAGTAGAATGTGTTAGGGAAATGTTACCGATTATGAAGGTTTATGTTATATAAGTAAGTAAAGTGGATAACGAACCACCGCTTTAAGAGTGGGGATACCTCTTGATATTGTAAGACCGCAACAGCGGTAATTAAGTAAACCAAGTTAAGAGATATGTTAGGGATGGACCATGATGTCGTTACCTAAGAGTGATTTGAATGAGTATTATACAAGTAGAAGCGTTTATATTGGTGTGGAGACCGCAAGAGTAATAAGTCTAATAGCAACCACCATAGGCGTGGGATGCTAAATGTGTAATGAACGACGCTCAAGGAGCATAGAGACTCAAAAACAATAGCGTGTTCAGCAGTCAGCCAAATAAGTGGCAAGACACAGTGTAATGGCGGAAGCTAATATAATAGCGGATGCAGTGTAAGTTAATGTTACACAATGAGTAAGGGCACGGGGCGTAGTAAGCGACCGTTGCATAAGTGTGCTAATAATAATGTGGCAGATAAAACCAGTTATGGGTCAACCCAATGAACATGCAAGGTAAGTAATAGCAAACAGACTGGGCAATAAGCCGGTAGTTGATACTATGTGATAAGGAAAACAATGTGAATTCCTATTGCAATCGCATAAGAGATTTACTGTCAAGAGTTTACGCCTCTGCACTCTGTATGACTGAGTGTTTTGGTATTGCGCTTGCACGGTAATGATCGAGTGAGATAGCTAGGAAATTGGAAATGTTAAATGTGATAGAAGAACAAGACTTATGGTGTGATAAAACCGATGCACAAGACAAGCACTGTCGTACCAATCAAAAGGTACTTGGTTGACATAAGTGACTACTGTAGCACGATTATTAAATATCGGTATGGAATATACCTCAAGTGTTGGAAATGATCGACAGAGTACTACAAATAGGTAGTAGCTCAGACTTAACCGACAATAAGTCGGAAGAAATCAAGTAAGTTATTGTGGATACAGTGAGTTATCATGGAAGTGGATAGTAAGTCTGTAACTCACCGAGTTCGCTCATGGTAAGTGATACCACGCGTCGGTTGAGAAATCATTATTACCAAGATGAAGGTGATAATCGAAGATATACAATACAGTAAGAATAATGTATGGGGCAAACTAAGCTTAAATTATCAAGAGTTGCGCAGCAGAAACTGGTGAATCAGTGATTCAAATATTGAATGCGAATAGTGAACATGAGTGAAGGACAAATAATGATGCCTAAAAGCCTCACAGGCCAGAATCGAAACCAGTTAAGAGTTAAAACAAACTCTAGTGAGAATTCTTGGTTATGGACTAAACCGCCCATATGGCTAAGATCCTCAAACCAGAACACATGGTGTAATAAACCGTGTGGAGATAAAACACTTCACGACGGTAGACCGTTATAACCCGTGATAAGTGATTGATTACGTGGGCGTAATCCCTTTTAAGGGGGGTAGAGCGCAAACCGTTTAGTATGTTTTACCGTACAAGTGTACGTGAACTATTGTGTGCATAGCACAAAATAATTTGTTTTGATGATTGGTGTGTGTGTTACATAAACATACACATTCATTCATGGTTAATTGTGGTAATTACGCACAGAAGATGCGAATACCCTTGTGATAAGTGTGTTTATTGTGTTAACGGATGTGTGTGGAAGTATAAGTATAGGGGAGTAGAAAAAATCCCGGGGAACTATAACCCCGACAGCATATGTTCATATGACACCAAATGTAATATTGTGTATCATATTTTGATAAAAAATATATATGGATATATGTATATATACAGTATTGTGATTTATGAAGAAGGTATGACACCAACGTAGAACCTAGTGAGAATTAAATTCCCTAGGTAACTTGATTTAAAATAAATCTGGAAGGTGATTGTTGGACATAGTTCCACCCTTGGAGATGTATGATTATGACTAGATGGATTAAAAGATAGAAAATGGTATATGCCTGAATTAGCTGTTGTTTGAAATTGAAGTGGGAGGTGAAACTTGATTATCATGAGATCAAGGAAGCCGAACACAAATTGGGGTGGAAAGGTGGTTCAACTCTGATGCTGATCACATTAGGGTTCGATGATTCTTGAAACTCCCTATAAGTGGTCATAAATAATCACATCAGGAATAAGATGCAGTTAGCAATAATTGGACTTGGAGTTGTATTGAGTTTTCAAAAGAATTTTAAATTGGGTTTCAAATTTTCAATTGGTATTTTCAATACTTCAATAAATAATTTAAGATTCTTAAGTGGTATTTTCAAAGGAAGGACTACCTTTATGTGACCTCGTAGAGGATTTTCAACTTGTATCCTTCCAATAAAGGATTTCATTATACTTAACCTCATAGAGGGTATTTTCCTACTACTTGCTCACGAGCTGAGGACGTATGAGCCTTTGTCTTAGGACCGGTGACACGAGAAGTATATTTTAAGATGTATGCAATTGTTTTGATCTCCCAAAGGAACGGGGACCAGAGTGTCCATCGCGACCGGTTCTGCGGGATCACAGTGTATATGTACTCTACATGGGTCTCGAACTCTTGAAGAGATGGAAAAGGAATTTCTGTTAATATACATGCTATGACATGTTGTGTGGTATGTGTAGCAATTATTATTTTGGACCTTGAGTCCTAATGTGGTTAAGTTCCGGAAGTGTTATGTTATCAAGACCTATGTGTCTAAAGGATGTGGTGTTATCAAGACCTACGGGTCTAAATGTTGTTATGTTACCAGACCAAGAGTCTAAGGTTGTTACGTATGTGCAAATGTTGTTAAGGTACCCGGACCAATAAGTCCGAGGATACTATGTAAGTATGTTATGTTATGTTATGTATGTATGGATGTGGATGTGTTACCGGACGTTAAGTCCGAGGATGTGATATAGAGTATGTTGGAGTATGGAAGTTTTGTTATGCAAGTAATCCCTGTGTTCTAATTCAAGGGATGCTAGGGAAGTGTGAACTTCGAGGACGAAGTTCTTTTAAGGGGGGTAGATTGAAATACCCCAAACCTTAATGCATTAATTAATTATGTAATTATAATTTTCTAAGGCTAATTAAGTCCTTAAGATCATTGGTGAAGAAATGAAAACCAAAAAGAAAAAGGAAATGCGTAAAAATCACAAAACATGAAAACACGTATTTAATTATTTTAGGAGGTGCATAACCTTCATTAGGGCTATAAATATATTTTTATACCTTAATTACACATTAGGAACGTGTGGGAAAATCTGGAAGGAAACGGATCCAAACAATGCGTTTAAACGCTAATGGAGTCTTAGAGCGCGTTTTTCGAGAAAACCCGAAAACGTGACTTTAAACAGTTTAAATGACCCCGTAAAATAATAGTTGATTATGTAACTATAATTAAACATTAATGGGAGTTTAATAACCATTAAAATTAAAGGAATGAGAAAATTCCGGAAAACGGTCCCGGTTAGTGAATAATGCTAAACCGGGTAAATAAACAAGCGTTTTCTGTTAAAAGACGAAAAACGCTCCAGTATGTTTATATTAGTGGGCCGGTTTTATTAATATAGACATCCCACCCACACATGACTAGTTAGCTGATTTATTAAGTCAAGAGAGAGCCAAAATAACAAAGGGACAATACCCCTCTCCCTCCTCTCTCTCCTCCTTACTTTTCTTTTCCCCTCTCTTTCCTTTTCTCTTTCCTCTCTTTCCTTCCAGCTGGCTCCTTCCTCCCTCTCTGCCGATGGGTCTCTCCACAAGCCAACTGAAACAAGTGCATTTATCCTAACAGGATCCGACCTTGATCCCAATGTAACAGTGAAACAGTGCATTTATCCTAACAGGATCCGACCTTGATCCCAATGTAACAGTGTACCTATCCTAAAATGGCCTGATCTGACATTGGTCCTACATTACCTGATCTCGAACCCAGAATCTTTGTGAGAGTTGAGAGAGAAAGAGAGACTCTATTAGAATCGGATGTGTGTTGTTATTGCCCAAAAACCGTGTCTTATTTCACGGGGGTACACCTTATTTATAGTTTTTTGGGCCTGGTCCCTTTGGTGCCAGCCTGTATTTTACATGCTTAAGTACAGTTCTACCCCCTCTTTAGTATCTTTGACCGACCACAAGCGGCCGGTCGAGTGACGTTTTGCCTTTGCTTAAGTCCCATTTTCATCCGGCTAAGGCGGTCGGATGCTCTACAAGCCTCTAATCTCATCCGGCCAGAGCGGCCGGATGCTCTACGTGCCTTTAATCTCATCCGGCCAGAGCGGCCGGATGCTCTACGTTGCCTGCTTTGGTCCGGCGCCATTTCTTCCTTCTCATCAGTCCCACAAGTTCTATCTTTCTGAATTCGGTGAAGAAAATAGAACTGCTGTGTCTTGTGTTTGGTGAAAAAATTTCGCGACTGCCGCGGCCAGCTCTGGGGCCCTCTCTTTGGCTGCGGCCAGCTCTGGAGCCCTCTCTTTGGTTTGCTCAAGCCTTGTTGTCTCCTTATCTCAGTCCCACAAGTTCTTTTTCTTCCTATGCGGAGAAAAGGAACTTCTTATTGACCACGTGCGTAGCTCGTGTCTTGGTGTATTCCTCTTTTCGAATTTTCCGCCCGTTACCGATGTAGAATATGCAGGGCCTTCCTTTCGACTAGACGTCGGTAGCGTCTTTAGGAAGCGTGCGGCCCTTTCTCTTCCCTGTAAAAAAAAGACATTTTTGTTCGCATATATATATATATATATTTTATTTGAGCGGGAAAAACTTCTCTTAAAGCCCAGCTCTTCGAGTTCTTTCCTCTTTCCTCCACTGGCCCGTTTCTTCGACCTCTCTTCTTCCCTTGCCTTCCTACCGCTGTGTGCTTGCCCGTCTTTCTTTGCCGTCACTCTTCAATTTTCGCCAAGCTTTGACGATGTCTTCCTCTTCCCCAACAGAGCAAACTTGCTGCCAAATTTCCGCCCACATCGGAGCGATACAAGGCTCTCAGTCTCCTAACGGCTTTCGCCCTTCGCTCCTGAAGCCAGTAAGACCCTTCCGTTCTGGGCGTCAACCCTCTCCTTCTTCTCTCAATTTCTCTTCCCTCTGTGATTGTCTCGGGGGTGTCGAAGCCCCACTTGGGACACAAATTTTTTGCCATCCTCTGATTCTCACCCTAGCGACGATTTCGGTCGCGGGTACGTTGTCTACGCCGATTTCTTCCGATCCGGCTTGACTATTCCCCCACACCCTTTCGTGCTAGGGTTCCTTCTCCGTCGCTGCTGCACCCTCGCTCATCTTCACCCGAAAGCCATCTCACACCTTCAGGCTTTTGTTCCCTTTGTGACGATATCAAAATTCGGCCGGAGGGTACCGACTTCGTCCGATTCTTCACGGTTAGGAAGGATCCTGACAGCCTAACCCTCATTGCGAAGAGTGGGTACTCCCTTTCGACTATAAAAAGGCTCACGAGTGGGGGTCGCGGTGGTTCGTCATCGTTCCTCCGTCCGGCCGAGTGTTGGGCATCCCATACGCTGCTGAGGCCGGAAAAGGTCAGTTGATCAGCCCCGAAACTCCTCCGGCTGAAATGCCTATTTCGAAGGTTCTGAGGGCAGTAAACAAGAAACTGCCGACCGTCGAGGCGTTTTTACAAAAGAACGCTTGTCTTTTCTGAAGACATACCACAGTAAGTGTTTTTTATTTAGTATGAATTCTGTCGTTTCTTTCGGTCTCCTTATTGTTTGGATGTATTGTCGCAGACTTTTTCCAGAAGGGGGACAAAATCGGTCCCTTCCATAACTGGAACTTCGTCACCTTTAAGAATGGGGGCCAAAAAATTAACTACTATAACACGCTGGATGCGGCCACCGATGCGGCCGAGCAGCTTTTGGAGAACGCTGCTCCGGCAAAGCGTTCCAGACGAGAAGTTGGAGATGACCAAGCCGGTAACTTGGAGAAAAAGAAGCGGCTTGAATCTCCTGTACATGCTGACGCCGGATTGCCAGGTACATGGCACGTGAGCCCCAAGTCTGGGCGCCGTGTCTTTCTTCCACTCACCCCTGGTTCGGGTTTAGACTTTGGTTCTTGCCCGGGGCGGGAGTCCGGTCATCCGACTCCCATTTGCGAGTAATTTCCTGACTTGACGAGTTACTTTTCCTCAGATCCTGCTCAGGAAAATACCTTGGGGGCCACAGACCTTCACGTCAGTCCTCCGGCTAAAGAAGGTTTCGGCTGCCTCGCCGCTTTCCCCTATTCTTTTATTTTTCTTAGTTTTTAGTACTTTTCTATTTCCAGCTTCACCCTTTGGTCCTAACTGCTTTTATTATTGCGGCAGCTCCTGCTGCTCCTGCCAAGAAAAGACTGAAAAAGAAAACCACGTCAAAGCAAAGGTCGTAGAGCCAGGGGGTTTAGAAGAAGGACAAACCTCCGGCGACCGTGAAGCTTCAGGATCATTCTCTATTGTCGTTGCTGCGGCTGTGGATGCGGCAAGGGAAAGAGCAATGGAGTATCGGCAAGTGTCGGAGAACCCTGAGCTTCGAAGTAAGCAAAGGGAGGATTACATGGCCTCCTCTACGCCGGAGGGCCCTATGCCGGAGGGTCCTGAGCCCCAGGGTGAGCAGGGAGAAGGCCACATAGCTTCTTCCTCTTCTTCCTCCCTCTCCTGCTCAGCAGTCTTACACTGGTCCCTCCAAAAGGAAGGGTGGTTTTACCATCGCGGGCACCCTCTTCCTTTGATAACCTGCGATGCCGCTAAGTATTCCTCTATTGGAAGGAGGCAATTAAGAGATCCGGTCATCCAGACGGGATCTTTGCTCCTCCGGCGACCTTCACTGCCACCAAGAAGAGGCTGCGGATCGGGGATGGGGGGGCGGATGCCATCATGCGGCATTCTATCCCAGAAAAAGAGGTGTTCGACATGATGTGGGGAGGAATCTTTCAGGTTGACATTCTCGTCACTTGTATTCTTCTTCTTTCGTTTCATTTTTGGGTTTCCTAAACTTATGTATTTGTATTGTTTTTTTTTAGGTGATGTCCATGGCCCAAAGTGCTGAGGTTCACTTTGGCAGCCTCCAATCCAGGCTTCGCTATGAGGAAAGCCGAGCCAATATAGTCGAAGAGGAGCTGAAGCTGTCCCGCTCTTCTCATGATGCTTATATTGACCAGGTCGAATATGAGATCGACCGCAAGGCAAAGGAGAGGACTGAGGCGATTAACAAAGACCTGCAGTTGTCCCGCGTGAGTGCGAGCGTCAGCGCGATGAGTATGAGGCGCAGCTGAAAAAACTCAGGGAGAGAACTTCTCTCTGAGAGGCCAGATCAAGGAGGCTGATAATACATTGATAGAGGTATGAAATCGCCTCTCGTTTTTCCTTGAATAAGGGCCAGCTAATTTGATCCTTGTTTGACCTGGACATTATGTTGGATCAGGTTCGCTCCATGCACCGGAACGAAGTAAACAATCTTCGGAGTGAAGTAAACAACCTTCAGGCAGAGAAAGTCTTTTTCCACCAGGAGGGGAAATCTTTCAAGCAGGAGGCTGAAGAGCTTGTGCTGGACAAGCAGACTCTTCAACGGGAGAATGAAGCTCTTGTTAAGGAAAAAGAAAAGCTTATGCAAGAGCACGACCGCCTGCTGGAAGAAAAGGCCGCGCTGGAAGAGCAGTCAAGGTCTTCCTTTGATCAAGAGAAGTAGTCTCTACTCCGGGATTGTTCTCTTTGGAAGAAGAGAAGAAAGCTCTTGTTGCGGATAAAACCGCCCTTATGGAAGAGAAAGCGAGGCTGGAGGAGAAAGTGAGAGAGCTGGAGGAAGCCAAGTCCCGGTCTCAAGCGGAGAATACCGAGCCATTAGGTCATGGTAAGCTTTCAGGCCTTCAACTTTTTTCCTCTCTTTTTGGCCCTTTCTTCTTCTATTCTTTTTGTTCCGGCTAGGCATGAGTGCTGCCAATTTATTGAAGCACGTCACCCAGTTGAGTGGACGGATAGCCCGTGCTAAGGAGGAGCTGTCATCCGCCAATTTGAACGTGACAAGTACCGTGCCCAAGTCCTGACTCTTGAATCTCAAGTGACCAGGCACAAGTCATTCTCTCGGCAATCTCAGGAGGAGATACAGAAGCAAGGCACCATCAACGCTCATTTAAAGGAGTCCTTTGCTTCTCAATGCCGCCGGTTAGTTGACATCTGCCAGCAGATCGTCTCGGATCACTCTCTCGAGAAAGGAGAGTTGCTGGATGATGACCTGTATAATAAGTTGGAATTCAAGGCTGTCGCCCAGAAATCCAACTTCTTCTTGGAACTTGAGAGATTCTGCCGCAGTCCCGGAGAGACATGCTTTGGTGCTGGTGAAGCCTCATTCCTTCCAGCCGGAAGCAAACATCCTGCCGTCCGCCGGAGGGATGCAGCATCTTGCCAGGAGGTCTAAGTCTTCGGGAGTGTAGTAGGTAGCGGCGATAGATTATTAACCAGGAGAAGAAGCTGCTGACAAAGAAACTGCAAAGGCAGTAGAATAGAGTAGAATAGAGGTTTTTATTTCTAGAGAAGTTCTTGTTACAACATGTATTTTCTGTTTCTGCCGAATGATCATATGTTGTAATTGTCTCTACCCCATAATTTTGGGAGAAATATAAGCTATATTTTATCATCTCTTGTTATTTGTCTGCCGGAGCAACTCTTTTTGAGCCGAGTTTTCTATTGTCGCGATATTTCTTTCTCCTGTCTTCTACCTCTCTTTTAAATGATGCATGTGTAGTTATCTTATGCAAGTTATGCCGGCGCGGTTTGCAGCTTTGGATTTTTGTTCCGGCGAGCCCCTTTTTTCCTTTTGGAGCATGGTTACCTATGGTTTTAAGCTGGATCTTCCTGCAGCTTGTTGGTCAGTTTTGTTTTGATAATTAAAAAAAAGGGTCATGTCAGCTTGAGGCACGTTGGCCGGATGCTGTTTTTTCAAGGCGTGATAGCCTGCGGCTCGTTGGCGGGGCGCTTTCCTTTTTTTAAGGCATGACAGCCTGCGGCTCACTGGCCGGTGCTTTCTCTTACTTTCAAGGCATGATAGCCTGCGGCTCGTTGGCCGGTGCTTTCTTTTTCTTTCAAGGCATGATAGCCTGCGGCTCGTTGGCCGGTGCTTTCTTTTTCTTTCAAGGCATGATATCCTGCGGCTCGTTGGCCGGTGCTTTCTTTTTCTTTCAAGGCATGATGGCCTGCGGCTCGTTGGCCGGTGCTTACTTTCAAGGCATGATAGCCTGCGGCTCGTTGGCCGGTGCTTACTTTCAAGGCATGATAGCCTGCGGCTCGTTGGCCGGTGCTTTCTTTTTCTTTCAAGGCATGATAGCCTGCGGCTCGTTGGCCGGTGCTTTCTTTTTCTTTCAAGGCATGATAGCCGGCGGCTCGTTGGCGGGTTCTTTTTCTTTCAAGGCATGATAGCCTGCGGCTCGTTGGCCGGTGCTTTCTTTTTCTTTCACATTCCAAAAAATAATACTTTTATTGATGAGTTATAAATTTTACACATAGAATTTTTTCAAACATTCTCCATGCCAAGAATGCGGCAACTCATATCCCTCAGCATTTTTTAAGCGGTATGAAGCCCGTCCTGTCTTCTGGTGTATGATGTATGGTCCTTCCCATTGGGGCTCCAGCTTCTTGGGTTGCTTAACTTCTCGGAGGACTAATTCCCCTGGGGCAAAACTTCGTTCTTTCACCCTCCTGTTGAAATACCTTTCTACCTTAGATTTATCTTTTGCCATTCTTACTGCGGCGGCTGTCCTGGTTTCTTCAAGGAGATCAAGGTGATCCTGTACCCCCTGATTGTTGGTCTCTTCGTCATATGATTCCCATCTTATGGACGGCACCACAATCTCTGCCGGAATGACGGCTTCTAAACCATACGTCAATCTGTAAGGCGTCTCTCTTGTCGGTCCTTTTCTGTTGTTCGGTACGACCATAGGACCTGGGGTAGCAATTTTGCCCACTTTCCTTTTTTCTCATCGAGTTTCCTTTTATCGCCTTTACTATTTGGCCATTTGCATTCTCAACCTGCCCATTCGCCTGAGGATGGGCTACTGATGCAAATCTCAAGTCGATCTTCCATTCTTCACAAAATTCTCGGAAGCCTTCGCAATTGAACTGTGTTCCATTATCAGTTACTATGGCTTTTGGTATGCCAAACCTGCATACTACATATTTCCAAATGAATTCTTGTGACTTCCTAGCTGTGATGGAGATAGTAGGCATTGCTTCAATCCACTTTGTGAAGTAGTCGATAGCAACGTACATGAATTTGAACCTTCCTGGTGAAGCCTCCGGGAATGGGCCCACGATGTCCAATCCCCACATAGCGAAGGGAATTGGGCATAGAACAGATTTTTGCTCAGCCGGAGGAGTGTGTATCTTATTTCCATGTTCTTGACACTTGCGACATCTTCGTATATATTCTTTGCAGTGCTCCATCATTTTCGGCCAGAAATATCCAAGTCTTAAGATTTTGTGAGTTGTGGTCCTTTCCCCTGGTGAGAAGAGCCCATCATGTATCTCTCTTACTAACTCTGCTCCTTCAGCTATGGTGACACACTTCAGAGCAGGTCTTGCAAAAGATCGTCTATACAGCTGGTTATCCTCAATAAAGAATGATGCGGCCCACCTCTTTACTATTCTGGCCTCTTTTCTTCCTCCGGCAGTTTTCCATGCCGTATGTAATCTATAATCGG
Source organism: Limonium bicolor (assembly GCA_023374045.1). Taxonomy (NCBI): domain Eukaryota; kingdom Viridiplantae; phylum Streptophyta; class Magnoliopsida; order Caryophyllales; family Plumbaginaceae; genus Limonium; species Limonium bicolor. The sequence goes on from CM041776.1 coordinate 59,150,130, forward strand.
GGTCATCCAAGATTCTTCTTGATCATTTGCCCCTACCGCCAATACCTGAGCTCCTTCTATACTTGGGGTGGTTTGACTTCCAGCCATATCTCATTGGGTACTCTTTCGGCCATACTTGCCAATTTGGCCAAGGCATCAGCTTCGACATTCTCTTCACGTGGAAGATGTTTAAGCTCGCATTTTTGGAAATTTGCCTTTAGTTCCTGGACCTTGAGCAAGTACCTCCATAGTTTTTCTTCTTTAACCTCGTAGATGTTGTCACTTTGTCTCGTCACTAACATAGAGTCTGAATACACCTTAACTCTGTTAAAAATAGGTTATACTTTCATAAGTGTTATCCCAGACAGATTTTTATAAATATGAAAATAAACAGAGAAGATATCTATTCTATGAAACCTGTCGCCCCGAGGGCTGTGGCTACTTCCAAACCCTGGATAAGAGCTTCGTACTCGGCTTCATTATTAGTGACGTCAAAGTCCAGCCGGAAGGCATAATTCAAGCTTTGCCCATCCGGCGCCTGCACCACTATTCCAGCTCCTGCCCCGCTTTTACATCGAGCCCCATCAACCAAGATGACATATGGACTCTAAGTTTGTTTCCTTTCTTTTGCGAAGCTTGTTTCTGTTATGAAGTCTGCTAAGGCCTGAGCTTTAATCGCCGTTCTGGGCATGAAGTGAATTTCATATTGTGTCAGCTCTACTGTCCAGCTTACCATCCGGCCGGAGGCATTCGGGTTGTTCGCAATTTGCTTAAGCGGCCAATTGGTCCTGACAAAGATTCGGTGTGACTGGAAGTAGGGTCGTAGTTTTCTTGATGCCACTACTAGTGCGAACAAGACTTTCTCTATATTAGTGTACCGTCCTTCTGTCGGGCTCAAGATTTTGCCTGTATAGTAAACTGGTATCTCCCTTTTCTCTTCCATGATTAAGACAGCTGCAACCGCCCAATCTATTGCGGACAAGTAAAGGTATAGATCCTGTCCCGGAGCAGGTACACCCAATTTATGTAAATCCCGGAGCATCTCCTTAATCTTCTCAAATGCTTCTATACACTCTTGTCCCCACTGGAATTTACTGTTCTTCCTTAGAATATTGAAGAACGGGATTGATTTTTCCTGAAGCTTAGAACAGAACCTACTTAACGCTGTGAGTCTTCCGTTCAAAGCTTGGACATCTTTGATATTTCTTGGTGGGGAAAGGTCGAGGATTGCCTGACTTTTTCCGGATCAACTTCAATACCTCGCTGCCCAACAATGAAGCCAAGAAACTTCCCTTTGGTTACTCCAAACACACACTTCTCTGGATTTAGCTTGATTTGGTATTTATCCAGAGTGTCAAATGTTTCTTCCAAATCCTTCATGTGTTGTTCCTTTGACGGGCTTTTCACAACTATGTCATCAACATAAGCTTCCACATTCCGGGCAATTTGTTGACAAAACACTTTGTCAATCATTCGCTGAAAAGTGGCCCCTGCATTCTTTAGGCCGAAAGGCATTACTTTGTAACAGAATGTTCCGGCTGAAGTAATGAAGGAAGTTTTTTCCGAATCATCCTCTTTCATTTTTATTTGATTATAGCCGGAGAAAGCATCCCAAAAACTTAACACAGAACTCTGGGTTGTTGAGACCACCAATCTATCTATTGATGGTAGGGGATAAAAATCCTTAGGACATGCCTTATTTAAATCTGTGAAATCCACGCACATTCTCCATTTTCCATTTGCTTTTTTCACCATGACAACATTAGCCAACCACCGTGGATAAGCAACCTCCCTGATGAATCCGGCTTTAAGGAGTTTTTGGACCTCGGTTCGTGCGGCTAAATCTCTTTCTTCCCCTATTACCCTCTTCCTTTACCGGACTGCCGGATGCTTAGGGTCTACCCTGAGCTCATGCCGGATAACGCTTGGGTCTATACCAGGCATCTCGTCCGTGCTCCAAGCGAATGTTGTCCTTCTTTTATCCAGGAACCTCATTAAGTGAGTTTGCTCTCCACTGTTAAACGCAGTTCCTATTTTAAAAAATTTAGAAGGGTCAGATTTTAAATGTACCTCTCTGGGGGAGTCTTGGATTGTTCAACATTCCTCCTTCTCTTGATCCGGCCTTGGGGAAGAAGGTAACTTTCCCTTAAACTCCTTGTCCGATCCCACAGTATTGATCACTTCCTCACTAGGAAGGCTGTCCATGATGCGGACTTCACACATTCGTGCCATTTTTTGGCTTCCTCTTATCGTAACCACCTTTCCACTTGAGGGTAAGTACTTCATTTTTAAGTGATGGGCGCTGTGAATGGCTTTGAAAGCATTGATCCCTGGCCTTCCAAGGTACATGTTATACCCGGAAAGACCTGGTACAATAAAAGCTGTGAGCTTTTCTGTCCTTCTTTCGTCTCCTTGCCCCAAGGTCATTGTGAAATCTATACTGCCGGAAGACGTGGTAGAGACGCCTCCCACAAATCCCCCTAGAACCGCCGAATAGGGTTTGATCCGTTCTTCCGGCACTTCTAACCTCCTAACCGCTTCAGCTGATATGACATTCGCTCCGGCCCCACTATCGATTAAAATTCCCTCCATCATTCGATCATTTACCTGCGCACGAATGACGAGTGGGTCATTGTGGGGGTATAGTACTCCTTCTTCATCCTCGTCGGAGAAGAAAATTGGAGGAAAACTTTCCTTTTTGGCGATTTTCCTCTCCGGGAGCTCTTGATGCACTTGATGAATGTGTCTTTTCCTTTCATTAGGGGTTGGTGGTCCTACTTCTGAAAAAAGTCCTGTGAGTTTTCTTAGAGGAAGTTTTGTTAGCTTTCCTTTTGGAAAAGAAAGGAGGTTTGTTAATAGTAAAGAATGCGAAAAGAATGGAAATTTTATTTCTCCTTTTGGCAATGTGATTTTTGACAACCTATGCGATACAAAATTTCATCCTAAAACAGATTACAAATTTTACTCCAAATGTTTCTCCGGAATAAGGGAAAAGAAACTTTTACTTTCCTTTTTTACAAACCTGTTATCATCCCCATTGATTTGCCGCGATCAAGCCTGGGGTGGATCTCTTCCTCCTGTCGCCCTCGGGGTGTATTCTGGGTACCACCTTGCTGGCCGCCGTATTGCCTTTGTGCTCCGGCCGCCTGCTTTCCTTTCCTCTTATTTTCTTCAATGACTCGGAGCTCTTTGGCCAAGGTAGCACAATTTACGGTCCGATGGCTGCGGTTCCCGTGATATTCACAGAATGCAACCGGAATTTCTCCCTGCGGCAGCCTCCTAGGCTGAGGAAGGTACCCCTCCCTTACTGCAGCAGCATACTTCCCCGGATCTATGTAGACAATGGCTCTTGCCCCTGGTGCTGTGCCCCTTGAGAGGAAGACCCGGCGGTAGATTTGCCATAGTATGGCTTGTACCTGGATCCTCCCCTTCCGGCATTCCCTCCATGCCCCTCTTTCTTTTCCGGCACCCTGCGGCTTTGAAGCTGTCCGCTAGGCTCTTGGCCTTGTTTTCCGCTATCTCGGATTTCAAAAAATCATGGATCATTTCAGCTAACTCTCCATGAGTTTTCGGCGCCTTCGTTGTGATTTTCCAGCCAGTCGGGGCTGAGCTAGGCCGTTTCCAAAGGCCTTAATCAAGATTTTTTCATCAACATCATCGATCTCCGCGACTTTCTTATGGAAACGCTCGCTGTACTCCTTCACAGTCTCCCCTTTTCGCTGCTTGATGTCCATCAACTCTATTGTTCTTTTTTAAACCCTCTTACTCGCAGCAAAGTATTGCTGGAAATCCTCGGTCAATTGCTTGAAGCTCGTGATGGACTGTGGCGGTCTCGTGGAGATCCATCCCAATGCCCTCTTTGAAAGCGTTCCGGGGAACAGATTGCAGAGGGCGAGGGAACTAATCCCCTGAGTGTTCATGGCGAACATGAACTTTTTGATATGTTGAGCAGGATCTCCAGTCCCGTCATATTCTCAATTGTCGGAGCGACAAAATGCGGCGGGAGTTTTGCCTTCCTTATCCGTTCTGAGAAGGGGGACAAGCTCATATCTATCTGATCATCTTCTTCCATCTCTTCTTCATCCGCAATTGAATTGCGCTTTCTATCCTTGCTTTCTTCCCCATTGCTGCCTCTGGAATCTGTTTTTCAATTGTTCAATTGCCTCCGTCATTTCGTCCCATTTTCTTTGATATTCTTCATCCCTTGCATCAACTCCTGCTGCAAAGTCTCATTTCCCTCTACGATTTTTTCGTCAATGGATCTGACCAACCCTTTCAGCATGTCTTCAAGATCTTTTTTTGAGATGGCCTCTGGCATTTTCGAACTCATTCCTTCCTCGGAGCGGTTGTTATCTTCCGTAGCGTTCCTTAATGCTTTCCTTGATCTCGGAGCCATCTTCGTGTTCCAATCCTGCAAAAACGTCATTAATTCAGATCTTTCGTTATAAATCATCGCAGATTACTTCTCTGTTTTCTAGGTGTCTTGTGGTTGCTCTTGCTGTTCGTTTCCCACAGACGGCGCCAAATGAAACAGTGCATTTATCCTAACAGGATCCGACCTTGATCCCAATGTAACAGTGAAACAGTGCATTTATCCTAACAGGATCCGACCTTGATCCCAATGTAACAGTGTACCTATCCTAAAATGGCCTGATCTGACATTCGGTCCTACATTACCTGATCTCGAACCCAGAATCTTTGTGAGAGGAGAGAGAAAGAGAGACTCTATTAGAATCGGATGTGTGTTTAATTGCCCAAAAACCGTGTCTTATTTCACGGGGGTACACCCTTATTTATAGTTTTTTGGGCCTGGTCCCTTTGGTGCCAGCCTGTATTTACATGCTTAAGTACAGTTCTACCCCCTCTTTAGTATCTTTGACCGACCACAAGTGGCCGGTCGAGTGACGTTTTGCTTTGCTTAAGTCCCATTTTCATCCGGCTAAGGGCCGGATGCTCTACAAGCCTCTAATCTCATCCGGCCAGAGCGGCCGGATGCTCTACGTGCCTTTAATCTCATCCGGCCAGAGCGGCCGGATGCTCTACGTTGCCTGCTTTGGTCCGGCGCCATTTCTTCCCTTCTCACCAACAATGGCTTCCTCACTTCTTCTTATCTCCAAACTCCATTTGAGCTCCAAATCAAAAATAAATAACATATTCTTCTTCCTCTCATCTTCCTCTATCATCCTCTCTTTTCAAAATTCAAAAGGATGAAGTCGACCTCCATGAGTTTTTCCCATTTGAAGAGAAAATGGCACCAATGAGAAGCTTGGAGTCTCCTCTTCCTTAAGGTAAAAATTTCCAAGAGAAAGTCATTTTTCCTTCAATCTTGGTGTAATCAATTTTTCACCATTTTTGATACCTTGTTTTCTCCTTGTTCTTGAGCTCCAAATTGATCCTTCAATGGTGGAGAAGTTCCCCTCTTGATTCAAGGGTGAAAATCCCTCTTGAAAGCTTCACAAAGGTAAACCCTAACCTTGTGTTCTAGCCCTTTGATTGAATTGAAATATTGCAAGGGTTTAGATAATTAATGAGTGTGTTTTGTGTCTTGAATGTTGGGATGGAGTTTGGAAACTCCATGCCCTCTTAACCGATTTTGGAGAAGATATGGAGCAAGAGGAGAATTAAGGAAACTTGTGAAATTAAGGTAAGGAATCCACCTTAAACCTTGTTATAATTGTTTAAGTGTTTGGGATGGGTAAACAAATTAATGAACCCAAATTGTGGATTGAAATATATGTGGAATGTGTTCAATTGATGTTAGAAGAGGTTTGTGAATTAATGTTGAATGGAGGGCCTTTAGAGCCAAATGTTTTGAGTTTGTGATTGGTATTGTGGTTATGGAGTTTATGGTGATTGTATTGTTGTTGATGAATTTGAGGATTGTGTTAAGTGCTGTTAGGACCCTTGAAAGGGTGTGGCTAGATTAGGGATGAAAATGATGGAAATTGATGAGGATGAATGTGTAGAGTTTATGGGGAGGTTATGGCGAAATTTTGGTAGAAAATGAGTGTTTTTGACTCTTTGATTTGGTGATGTTTTTGGTTGATTTTAATGGGTGTATGATGCGTTAAAACCCCGTGGAAATGTGTTTTCGATGGACTTTTTTGCTACTATAAGTTATGTATGTTTGTGGGGGATTTGTGGCTTGGTTCTAGTTGTTTTCCGTAATGGATTTTGCAGTTTTCGGTATGTCCTAACATGTGTCCGAACATTGAAGTTCGGACATCATACGACGGAAAATTTTCAGAACTCTCGACTTATGTCCGAACATGCAAGGTCGGACGCATGTTCGGACCAACCTTTGTTTTTGCTTAACTTTTCGTTTGTACTCCGTTTTTGAGTGTCGTTTGCGGCGTAGGATTCCTCTTTCAAGTACTATCTGTTTTGACATGTTTCGGCATATGTTTAGGTACATTTTGATTTGAAAATGACCAATAATCTTTTGAACTCCATTTTTTTTGCTCTATAAGTGTGCTTGAGCCTTCTAATGATGGGGATTGGGTGGTAATGGTTTTGGATGATGTTAGGCTTGTTTTGGCGACATGTAAAGGCCTTAAAATGTGTAGACAAGTGTTAGGTTTGATGTGAGAGTTGTGAACTTAAGATCACATGAGTAAAATTAAGATAACGGGATAACGGGGTTAGCTATGGCGCGCACTAGTCGTTAAATAATTATTTACCCCGATGTTAATGGAGATAGTTATAATGTTACCAATTGTTCAAAGAGTTTTCGAGGAACGTGTGATGGGATGTTAGAGTGAACCTTTGGTGACAGGTATGGTTTTTCTTGCAACCTGGTGTCCTACCGGATTACACCGGCTTGTATGCCAATGTGTTTTTCTGTGTGTTCGCCACCTTGCAAGATAAAGCATGAAATGAGTTACAGTAATTCATATTGTGGCGTAACTAATTCCGATACCGCTTAACCTTAGTTAAGTGTTAAATAATAGTTAACCGACCTTAGGTTCACATAAGAGATCGGTATTCGGAATAAACGTCCCAACCCATGGGAACGTTCTAACTACGGCTATCCGTGCGTTATTGTATGTTGTGACAATGCGTGTATGTAGTGACTTGTTTAATATGTTGTTGATGTTGGATACTGTTATCCGTGTTGTTGAAATGGGATATGATTTCCCTTATGTGTCTAACCGAGTTAGTAACACTATGTGATGTATGTATGTGATAAGTTCCATAAGGGAACCTCTAACTGATAAGTATATGTTATGTATGGAGAGGAATCCGGGTGTCCGGTCGCGCGTATTGTTTGGGAGTTAATATATATATGTGAACTAACTCCCATCCTGTTATGTTAGGGTTGTCTTCCTTCATTGGATTTCGACCTCCCACTAGCTTAGCCAAAGCTTACCTACCCGACCTCCACATCGGGCTAGGAGGGAAATTATGTATAATGTTGGTAGGGTGTTGAAGCTTAAGTTCGCTTCGACTCCCTCTTTGTTATGTTACGGTTGTTCTTCCTCCTTGAATTACAACCACCCACAAGCTTAACCAAGGCTTACCTAACTTCACTATTGGAGCTAGGGGGAAATTGTGTATGTTGTGATCGGTCCTATATGAGGCCGCCACTCAAGTAAAGAAAATGTAAGTATGTTGTGCTTGGGCTTATATCACCCCGGCACTCCCTAAGCAAAGTTTATGTACTCTAAGAAGAGAGAAACTAAGTTGTGTATGTTACAAATCGAAGTGTGTTGTTATGTTGTGTGTGCTAACCTTGTGTTTGTATCCCATTAATGGATGTTTGATCATAAGCAGTTACATGTGAGTTTGTGTATGCTTGAAAAAATCAATCGCATGCTAAGACGATAATTAGTTGTGCGTGGCCCGGAAGCATGCGGGCTGCGGGATTATCATACCAGCAAAGGTGCTGAGCCCCTGGGGGGCCACCCTTTCTTCTTCTTCCTGTTTCAGGTACAAGGAACCGGAAGCCGTTCGAGAGTAGGAGGGGGGTAGTTGTTTGTGTGGGTAGTCATGTCAATTGTGTATGTATGTAGGTGTAGTAGACCGAATTGTATCGGCGTTAGTTGGTAAATACTCAGTACAGTCGTAATGTAAGCGTACTATGAATGTTGGACATGGTACGAGATTAATGTGTAGTTGCTCGGGAGTTTAGTCCATCAGACCGGTACGATGTACGTATGTTAGCCGTGTTAGCCACGTGGGTGGCTAACGGCGTGTAACACCAAAGAGTTGAGTTATGTTGTAAGTTGTGATTTCCGCTGCAAAGTGTTGTTAAGTGTGTTATTTGTAGTTGGGGTGTTACAGAACGTCAAGCTCGGGATGAGTTAGTGGACAGGCTTCTCAACACCCTTTATGACTGCATTGAAGTTGGCTCCATTAGGGTCCGAGGATCGGAGGAGAATGTCAAAGAAATTGCTACAGAACTCAGGAAAGTGATCAGACAACCAGGAGCAGCAACTTGCATCCAAAGCTGCACCCGTAAAAGAACCAGGAAACATGAGGAGGGCAGTGATCGACAATCAAGAGAACCTGGCTGGAGCGTTGGGACAGTAGAACCATCCCGACGGAGTTCTCGACAGAGAGAGTTGACAGACATCGGCCGAACACCAAGACAAGCACTTGAGGAGCTTTGAGGAAGATATCCGATGCAACCGCTCACCCTGAGGCCAGGAACTACTCATTTGGGGAAGGATCTTAATCAATTTTGTCACTTCCATCAGCTGCCCGGTCATGACACTGACCACTGCAGGGCCCTACAACACAGAATCCAGGACATGATCGACCAAGGGCTCCAATTATAAGAACGTCGTGGAGAGCGCAGAGAACGCGTGCCCAAGCATCATCAAAAATGTTGTTTTCTCATTAAATGTGTTTCTTTTCTTTGATTAGTCGTCTTTCAACTTTTGTAGTAGTTAGTTTTCCTGATCATTTTCGGTAGTTTTCCCGAGTTTGTAATTTCCAACTTTATTTTTCGTTGAATAAAACATAGTTCCATTTTCATAATTTTTGTACATAGTATCATTCATTAATTCGAAAAAAACTTTAAAAAAGGCACTCATGTCTTTTAAGGATCACGAAGTAATCATTTTCTGACTATGCAATGGAACGACTTGTCTCATGTTTCTAAAAAGTTGAACATGCCACGCTAAGCATCATAACTCACCCCAAAACATCCAAAACAACCCACGAAGCGGTTCCAAATCCACATCTATCGAATTGTTGTCACAAACCCCAAATCAATACTGGGGGCAATCTGAGTTTAGAATCGTTGTCTTCGAATCTTTTGGTTAAGCTTGTGAAAAAGTCTCTGAGTGAAGATCTCACGAGAGTGTCTTGAGTGGTAAAACCATGAGTGAACGAGCGTATCATTCTTACACGACTCCGGAGAGTCCACATTCAAAGGTGAGGTAAACGGTATAACTCCGACCGAAGGAGATAATTTGTAAATTTACGCCTAGACCTGTGAAAAGTAACAAAGAACGGATATACAACTATCAGGAATGACGAAGCACCTAGGTACACCACCACATAGCCGAAAGCTTGTAAACCCTGTCATTAAACCCTAGGCACCCCCGCTGAGCCTTTCATATATTCCTTTTCGATATTATGAACTCCACAAAATAACCCAGCCAACGATGAATGTCCGACCCGGTGACCAAAGGACGCGAGGAGTCCGACTCTCAGATAACGTTCTCATCAGTCCAAAGAAGCAACGCCGCTATTAGCATGACAAAGTGATCCGCAAATGGTCCTAGAGTGACACAGGATCCAAAAAGCTCGCATCAAAACAACTCTCGAAGCCAAAAACCGGGAAACACAAGAACCCCGAAGGCAAAGTCAAGAAAGGATAAAGAAAAAAAAGGCAAGCCCGAAGTGCCTCGAAGAGATCCAAATGACGAAGAGAAGAGAAATGGTGTAAAGGACAACTTCAAAGGTCCAGGTCCAGAAGTTCGAAAACAACGTTAACACGAAGCAGCTAGACGACTTCAAGACAAGGAAGATGAGTCTGAGAGAAGACACAAGTTACAGCTTTGGTCACCCATTTAAGCTCCACATACCTCAAATATCCCTATGTGATCCCGTCGTCTTTCATCACACCCTACGGCCACGTTATAAGCTTTAAAGAATTCTGACTTGATAGTTTGTGTGTCCAATCACGTGAAAGTAACAGATCGAATGCGTAAATTCATCAAATATCAAATTCAATGGTCTAGAAGTTACGACCGCAAGTGAGAAATGAGTGTAGACACCAAACACGTCGAGTGTAGGTTAGGAAGCACCAAATCAGAACATAAGCTTTGACCCTGTGAGGACGAGACTCGTTCACACGTTTGATCAAAGAAAATACTAGGGGCAATCGATCGGAACGATCGATTGCCATGAACTCTAGCTCATATTGTCTTAAGGGAAAAATACTGGGGGCAATTGTTGGTTCCAACAATTGCTATGACAACACCAATTGGAACCCAAAGCTTAAACATCACCACCACAATCCCACCACAGGCCCACATAAGCCCTTACCTTCACATCATACACCATACCCCACCGGCGGCATGCTCATCTCGTAGGAGATAAATTATAAGTCCGAAGTTTATAGTTAGGAAATGATGATTTCACTTTCCTTTTCACTAAACGGAATTTTCTTCAAACACTGCCACGTTTGGCACCTCTTTCAACAATTTCTCGTCTTGAACAACTTTCCTTTAAACACTTCGGTTTCATAAACCTCATCATGGCCACATTGGCATACTTCTAGCAATGTCTTGCTTTGGACAATTTTTGACCCTAAACATTGCCATGTTTGGCACATTTTCCAATGATTTCTTGATTTGGACAAGTTTCCTACATACACTTTGATTGTAAATTGACATGCACATCATCATTGCCATGTTTGGCACTTTCATAATCAACTTTCATCATGATCATTTGCATAAAGTTTACCTTGCATCCGTCCGTACGAAACTCCTCATAGACCAGAGATACAGATTCTCACCCCGAAGATACAGATTCTTCAGAGATACAGATTCTCGCCCCGAAGATACAGATTCTTTAGAGATACAGATTCTCACCCGATCAGAGATACAGATTTTCGCCCCGAAGATACAAATTCTTCAAAGATACAGATTCTCACCTGATCAGAGATACAGATTCTCGCCCCGAAGATACAAATTCTTCAGAGATACAAATTCTCACCCGATCAGAGATACAGATTCTCAGCCAAAGATACAGATTCTTCAGAGATACAGATTCTCACCCGATCAGACATACAGATTCTCGGCCGAAGTATAGATTCTTCAGGATACAGATTCTCAGCCAAAGATACAGACTCTTCAGAGATGCAGATTCTCAGCCAAAGATTCAGATTCACCAGAATAGATGAACTCAACCTCTGGCTCGTCATGAACCCGATTCCTACCATTTCACTTAGGCACCCATAGGTCCTACTTTACGTTCGTTAATCTAGGCACACATCACATCAATCTCATTACGTCACTTTTCATTTTCAGGTTCCCGACACCTTATAATGCTCGGCGTATTCTAGGTTCCCGACACCTTATAATGCTTGGTGTATTCCATAAACTTCAGGTTCCCGACACCTTATAATGCTCGGCGTATTCCAGGTTCCCGACACCTTATAATGCTCGGCGTATTCCATTCAACTTCAGGTTCCTGACACCTTTAAGGCTCGACGTATTCCAAGGTTCCCGACACCTTATAATGCTCGGTGTATTTCATCCAACTTCAGGTTCCCGACACTTATAAATGCTGCGTATTTCATTCGCTTTCAGGTTCCCGACACCTTAGAATGCTCGGCGTACTTCATTCCTTTAAAGGTAGTCAACGCCTTAGAATAGCTTGACATCATATCATCCTCATAGGTAGTCAATGCCTTAGAATCGCTTGACATCCCTTCCACTTTACTCATAGGTAGTCAGCGCCTTAGAATAGCTCGACACAACTTGTCGGATTTCAATTGCACGTGGGGTCTTTTAAGATCCAAAATTTTGGGGTATCACTCAAGCATCAACTAGCCTTTTCATTTCCATTACAAAGTCTAGTTGACGGGGGGCAATATGTTATACCCAAAATTTCAACCCCCCCGGAAGAGAGTCTCTACTAATAGGCTAGTAGTGAGGGTTCCCAGTTCGATCGGCACATTTCAGAGTACTAGGGACAGCTTAGTCATCTCCAGGGGCATTTTCGTAATTTTTCAAGGCTCCTAAGCCCCCTATAGGTTTTCTCTCTCCTCCAAATAAGGGTCAAATCAATTCAAAATGCTTTTAAATTTTAACCCATGATAGAGGATGACATCTGAAGCATAATGGCGTTGGAATTTTGATTTTTTGAATTTCCAATAATTTTCTAGCAATTTCTGATTGAATCTGACGAGAAATTGAATTTTTAAATATTCCAATATCCAAAAAATTCGATTCCACTTTAGAAAAAATCTTAAATATCATCCTTTACCCATGTGTGAAATTTCATAATCAAATTCCTTTTGGAAGCCCTTGAGCTAAAACGTCGGTAAATCTTGGTTTTTACCGGATTTTTCTATCTTTAAGGAAGCCTATATAAGGAACCTTATCCCTTGATCAAATCAGACCCTCAAGAACCCTAGACTCTCAAAAAAGGCAGCCGTCTCCTTCTCTTCACGTTTTGAACCCCAGAGCCACGATCAAACAACCGAAATCTCACCAAAATCAACACCAAAACACATTTTTCAACCCCCACAACATCACCATCATCAAAACCCTCACCAAAACAGCACCAAAACGTGAAGAACATCAAGAACAACAAGGAGTCAGAAGCTGGGTTCGAAGTTCTTCGGATCCACCATCAACGAGGCCTCCGAAGAATCCCGACATGAAGAAACACCACGAATCTGAAGGTTTAAAACAGGTTATAACTCTACTTTCTAACTCCCCACAACTCATTAACTCTCTGTTAAATTTAGGCTCAAACCAACCTTTTCGGCTTTGTATAGCTAATTACTTTTGCTTCTGCCTTGTTACTTGTTATCACGTTTCGTACATAATTCGACTTCAAATGCGATCTTTCAATTACTAACATATTGTACACCTTCAGGCTACACGTGCATAAATTTGAGCCGAAAACACCTTCGGGAAACCACCATAAAACCCCATCCGTGGGTTGTCCGGGATCTCGGACCTATTTCCGGGACCACGGACGGGTTGTCCGTGGCCAAGGACACCCACGGGACGGGGCGGGACTTTAAAATTTTAAAAATTTAGGTTTTCTAAAGTGTCCGGGCCTACGGACGTCCTGTCGTGGCCCCGGACTTTTCAAATTTTTGTTTTCTATTTAATTCGACTTTTATTTTCACAAAGATTAACTAGGGTCCGTGGTTACGGACATTAGGTCCGTGGCTACGGACGGAAACAAAATTTGACCTAATTCAGCCTCCGAAACCCTAGTTTAGGTATTTTCAACTTTCACTTTTATTTCAGTCAAAAATGCTAAAAAACACAAAAAACAAGAAGCTCACGCACTTAGGTTAAAATGACTCGTAATAAGCCGTAATTAAACTAAGTAGAGGAAAACGACTTCTAGGGGTAATGAAAGTAATTGAACCCTAATTAAGTCGAATATCAAGCCCCCGAACCTGAACTCTCCTTTCCTAATTTGATCTAGGTTAAAACTAGGTGGCGACTCATAATAGGTTCCAGTGAGCTAGCTTAGGTTTTAATAATTATTGTTATATGACATAGTTATTAATCTTAGGTATAAGTGGACCTAAAACCCGATTAGATCCTAATCAACTTTAATCAACACATAGGATAGGGTTAAAATCGATGGCTCACGTTATACTTAAACACATTTGCAAACCATGAGTAAGATATCATAACCAAGCTTTACACAAGTAGTAATTCACACATCAAGCTCACCACTTGTAAAATAACCTTAATAACATCATAACAATACCATTCAAGCCCAAGTAAATCAGAGAATCAAACAATTTCTAAGAAACCACCTTAGAAAGCTTAAATTCAATTTTTGACCAAAATCACTATTCGCCAACTTAAATAACTTCCCAAAGGAGTCTCGGCCTAAAAATTTAACCATGATCCAATATCGACAAACACAATATCTCCCCGAAATTTCAGCTCAAGATCAATTCGGAAACCATCCAAACACTCAGAAAGGCTTAAAGCACATTTTTCTCATTTTTAGATTCTTACCTTGTCTCACCGACTTGAAAATTTCTCCATTCGACTTGATTTTTCAACCATAACCATATATTCACTATTCAAGACAACCCTCAAAATTGAGCAGCAAAATCATGTCGGAAACCCATAAAAATTCCTAAAGCTTAAAGCTCATTTTTCTCCATTTTCAAGTTTTGAGGTCTTTCCACTTCCCAACCTGATTTCGACTTGATTTTCTAGGATTGTCACTAAATTTCATCTCTAGTTTACTGTAAATATTTAAGGAAAAATAGGAGATAGGATTCGTAGGTAACCAAATAGAATGAACTTAAGAAGGAAAATAAGCTTAAAGGGTGTGTAAGTTATGTGCATAGATGTTACCTGTCCTCTCCTAGCCATTTTGATGTTCTTCTACCTTGATTATAAGTTGCTTGAGCTCAAAATCTCCACCAACCAAGTCGCCCACCTTGGATTTTGGCTCCCACTCCTTAAACTTGCCTTTTTCCTTAATTTTAGCTTAATTACTACCTTAGATTTGTGTTTCCAATGGAGGAGTGTTGTTGCCTAAGCTCCAATGGTGTTTTCTAGCTTAGGAGAAACAAGGTAGATGAAGAAGAATGGCCACCTTGCTCACCTACCATGGCCGACCTCCACCCCCCCTTTTATACTAAATTTCATCCTTATCTTACTATTTAATCATTACTTCTAGAATTGTCCGCCATTGATTTGCTCCAAGTGTCAAAAACCAATCCTAACCATCTATATGTAACCGCCTTGAATGGATAGGAGGGGGCAAGTTGCCTTGATCATCATTGCAAATAGTAAGGAGGTGTGAATAGTGGTGAATAGTAACCAGATATTTTCTCTCCTTTCCTAGATATTTTTGGCCACCACCTTAGGCCATGTTTGGCTTGAGCCTTTTATGGGTATTAAACTATATGTGTAGGTATGTTAATACTAGTGTGGGTTATCAAGTTCCAGGAATTTCCTCGGGTTACTTCTGAGCTCTCCGAAGCCTCGTTTGCCCAGAACCACTAAATACTGAAAAATGTAACTAGATTGTCTTATATTAAAAGAAGAAAGATATGATTGTTTCTTCCCTCAAAACACTCTCAAAAGTATCTAACACGCTTCCTAAGGTTGATAACCACTCTCAGTTCCTGAGGAATTTAGTAATTTTCGGAAATTTTAGGAATCCTGCGAAACTAAGGTTTACCGGGATACTCCGGGAACTAAGGTTCCTAATGTTCACCAAGCACCTCCAACTAATTATAACCTTCTCCATCTTTAGAAATTAGGGTTTCCTAAGGTTTACAGTTAAGCAAGGCCCTAATCACAGTTTAGAAATTTGGGGTATTACATCCTCCCCCCGTTAAACAAAGCTTCGTCCTCGAAGCTCAATTCATCACACCCAACAATACAGTCACATACTCCAAGAAATTAAAACAATATTCCACACAATGATTCCCAGGTAACTTTATCAACCACAGATGATTCAGCAACATCACACAAAACCTCAGACACACCAATCCCATCCATCACACGATATAAACCATTCACAAATTCAATGATACCACATATATAAAATCATGAAGAAATAATACCTAAAATAACATTCAAGTATTACCAACCATTTCTAGCACCAACAACATTCACAATCACAAACATTCACAAACACTAATAATCATTCACCACTTACCATACGACTCTCCCCCCTAAAAAGAAAGTTTCTCCTGAAACTTTAATTGCTAACCTTAATCAAAGAGTTCTGGGTGTTGAGCTCTCATCTTGCCTTCTAGTTCCCATGTAGCTTCTTGAACTCCATGGTGAGTCCATAAAACTTTAACCAAATCCACAGACTTCCCTCGAGTCTCCCTCGTCTTACGATCCAAAATTTCAATCGGGTGTTCCTCATAAGTCAAATTAGGTGCAACTCCTACCTCGTTCGGTTGCAACACATGTGATTCGTCTGGAACATACCGTTTCAATTGTGATACATGGAACACATTATGGACCCTATCCAAGTTCATCGGCAAAGCTAATCGGTAAGCCAAATTTCCAACCTTTTCCAATACTTCATACGGACCGATATACTTAGGAGCAAGTTTTCCTTTCTTGCCAAATCGTGCCACGCTCTTAGTGGGTGAAACCTTCAGAAATACCTTGTCCCCCACATTGAATTCAACTGGCCTTCTATGCAAATCAGCATAAGACTTTTGCCTATCTTGTGCAGCTTTCAATCTCTGCCGAATGTTCTTGACCTGCTGGGCCATCTCCTCTGTTAACTCAGGCCCTACCATAACCACCTCCTGTGTATCATTCCAACATAACGGAGTACGACACTTCCTACCATATAAAGCTTCATACGGGGCCATACGGATACTTGAGTGATAACTGTTGTTATACGAAAATTCAATCAAATGCAACTTGTCACTCCATGACCCTTGATAATCCATCGCACAAGCCCGCAACATATCCTCTAAAGTTTGAATAGTTCTCTCCGTCTGCCCATCAGTCTGTGGGTGGTAAGCTGTACTAAGGCTCAATTTTGTTCCCATGGCTTTTTGGAATTGCTGCCAAAACCTTGAAATAAACCTAGAATCTCTATCTGAAATAATTTCCATAGGGACTCCGTGATATTTAACCACATTCTTAATATATGCCTCCACCAGCTGTTCCATAGACCAAGTACTTTTCATTGGAATTAATCTAGTAGTCTTGGTCAACCGATCTACAATCACCCAAATCTGATCCATCCCACCTCTGGTCGGTGGTAATCCCACTATAAAATCCATGGATATCGAATCCCATTTCCACATGGGTATATCCAATGGTTGCAACATTCCTCCTGCTTTCTTATGCTCAAATTTAACTTTTTGACATGTTAGACACTTCGACACATGTTCAGCTACCTCCTTTTTCATGCCTGGCCACCAAAAACTTTTCTTCAAATCTTTGTACAACTTGTTTCCTCCCGGATGTATGGAATATGCAGAATTATGAGCTTCCTGCATCAACTTCCTTTTAATATCGCCACATGAATCTGGTACACACCATCTTCCATAAATCTCAGACTACCATCATCATAAATCTTAAAATCTGGGGCTTCTCCTTTTTCTACTTTTTCCTTTATTTTCCGTAGCTTCTCATCCTCTTGCTGGTGATGCAAAATTTCCTTGTAAATGTCGAGGAACGCGTTCATACTAGCCAAAATTTCTCTATCCACCTCCCCCGTTGTTACCACCTCAAGGTTCAACCTTTTGAAATCTTGTACCAACTCATCATGTAATATCCAATTAGCTTCTCCCTCGTGACTCCTCTTTCGGCTTAAAGCGTCTGCCACCACGTTGGCTTTGCCTTCATGGTATAAAATCTCCAGGTCATAATCCTTAATAAGTTCCAACCATCTCCTTTGCCTCATATTAAGCTCTTTTTGAGTGAAGATATATTTCAAGCTCTTGTGATCCGTGTAAATCTTACAAGAAGTTCCATACAAATAGTGCCTCCAAATTTTCAAGGCAAAAACTACAGCTGCAAGTTCCAAATCATGAGTAGGGTACCTCGTCTCGTAACTTTTCAACTGTCGAGAAGCATAGGCAATGACCTTGCCATTCTGCATCAATACACACCCTAATCCATATTTAGATGTGTCACTATACACCTCAAAACCTTCTGTACCACAGGGCAACGTAAGAACTGGTGCTGTGGTTAACTTCTCCTTCAAAATCTGGAAAGCTTTTTCACAATCCTCATCCCACTTATACCGCACTTCCTTTTTCATCAGATTTGTAAGCGGTCTTGCAATTTTAGCGAAATCTTGAACAAACTTCCTATAATATCCAGCTAACCCAAGAAAACTTCTAACTTCTCGAACGTTCGTTGGCCTGGGCCAATCCTTAACAGCCTGAATTTTAGCCGGGTCAACCGAAATTCCATCTCCGGTTACCACATGTCCTAAAAACGATACTTCCTTGAGCCAAAAATCACACTTAGATAATTTGGCATACAACTTCTTCTCCCTTAAAACTTGTAAAACTTGTCGCAGATGATCAGCATGTTGTCCCTCATCCTTCGAATACACCAATATGTCGTCAATAAACACCACCACAAACTTATCAAGGAATTGGCTGAATACCCGATTCATTAAATCCATAAATACTGCCGGTGCATTTGTTAGCCCGAATGGCATAACCACATACTCATAATGACCATACCTAGTTCGAAAGGCTGTCTTTGGTATATCCTTTTCCGCTATCTTTAACTGATGATAGCCTGATCTTAGATCAATCTTAGAAAATACTTTCGCTCCTTGTAGCTGGTCGAACAAATCATCAATCCTAGGCAAGGGATATTTATTCTTGATTGTGACGTTATTCAACTCCCTGTAATCAATGCAAAGACGCAAAGTTCCATCCTTCTTTCTTACAAACAAAACTGGGGCTCCCCACGGAGAAGCACTCGGTCGAATATAACCTTTTTCTAAAAGTTCCTCCAACTGTTTCTTTAACTCATTCATCTCATTCGGGGCCATCCTGTAAGGATGCTTAGAAATTGGAGCTGTTCCTGGTACTAAATCAATAGTAAACTCAATCTCACGGTCGGGTGGAAGTCCGGGAATTTCTTCTGGAAAAACATCCGGAAACTCCCTGACTACTGGAAGATCCTCAAGTGCGGATGACTTTGGTTCTTGCGCCAATTTTTCCTCTTGAACATAACACATATAAACTGGCTCTCCTTTTCGCAACTCCTTCAAGAACTTTAAGGCAGGTAGAATTTTTACCCTTTGCTTGGCTCCTTCGCATGTGTACGACACTCTCTTCCCTCTCTTCCCACATAAGCTAACCTTTTGCTTTTCACAATCTATGCGTCCCTTGTGCTTACTCAACCAATCCATCCCCAAGATTATATCAAAATCCTTCAAATCAAACTCTACCAGATCCATCTCAAATTCTCTACCCTCTATAGTTACTTTTACTCTTTCCATCTTTCTAGTGCATCCTACCACTCTTCCCGTAGGTGTAGAAACAGAAATTTCAACTTCTATATCGGGGACTACTCCTACTTTCCTCAAGAACTCGGAGGATATAAAAGAACAGGTTGCACCGGAATCAAATAATACTTTAGCACTAGTTCCAAGAACTTGAAAAGTACCTGTAATGACGCCCCTTCCTGTTGAGATTCAGCCTCCGTCTTGCTGATTACGTTGATATACCCTTGGTTCTTATAGCCTCCTCCTTGTGTATTTCCACTTCCATATTGTGTTGGCTTCCCCTGATTACTCCCTTGTCCACCCATATTACCTCTTGAACCATTATAATTATTCCTCTGGCCATTTTGATTATCCTGCTGTACTCCGCCTTGGTTGTTACGATTGTTCTGGTTGCTGAAATTTCCAGCTGTAGCAGGTCTTGCTACCTGATCAATACCTCCTTCCATCCTTCTTACCCTACACTCATAGGCCCTATGGCCCAGCTTCCCACAGTTAAAACACTTCACCAGCCTTCCTTCACAATCTTCACCTGGATGATTCCTTCCACAAATCTTGCAATAAAAGTATCTAGTTCCTTTATCATTGAATCGTCGTCCCGGGTAATTGGGTCTGGCTCCTCCACTTGGTCTAACTTCTATTTTAGCCCTCTTATCAAAGCTCTCGGCCTTACGAGTCTCCATTCTCCTTTTTCGCCCCGTTTGTACTTCCTTCCTCCTCTGTTGTACCCTATAAAGATTAGCAGCTTTATCGTACGCCTCTTGTAAAGTAGTTATAGGTATCACACTCAGAGCTTCTTGTAAATCCCAATTTAACCCTTCCAAGAAACGTTGAACCTTAGCAGTCTCATCAGGTACCACATGCGGAGCAAATCTAGCAAGCTCCACGAACTTAGCATGATAAGTTTTAACGTCATCCATCCGCTGCCTCAATCCAGTAAATTCCTGATATTTCTGCAACCTTACATGCTCCGGATAAAATCTTTTCCTCATCACATCCTTTAACATATTCCATCCAAAACCCGGAATTCCTTTGAGTCTCTCCTCCTCCGCAGTCCACCACAGATCAGCCTCTCCTTTAAAATAAAATACAGCCCCACTTACCTTCTTTTCTTCGGGGCAATCAATGATATCAAATATTTTGTCAAACTCTCTGATCCACTCTTCCAGAATCACTGGATCCTCTTCTCCCGAATAAGTACTGGGTTTCATAGCTGCTATCCTCCGGAGAAATCCTTAGGTATTTCAGCTCTAGCCTCGTGCTGCTCCAAGATTCTTCCCATACTCAGTGTCAACTCCCTCAGTTCATCCATCTGTCCTCTCCCCTCTCCATTACTCCGTCCACTCCCCTCTCCATTATTCTACACACAGATATGTTAGTTGCAATATAAATAGTTAACTATAATCAATCAAGCACACAACACACAAATATCACAGCAAACATATTTTCACAACCACATGGTTCTTCCTAGTCTCCTAAACCTAAGCCTGGGTCACCTTGCTTCCTAGTCAAACTCAAATTTCCCCTCCAGCTAACCTATGGCTCTGATACCACTCTGTAACGCCCCGGTTTACCACCACCATTTACTTAGTCATTTTTTTAAAAAGAAACGTGCCATAACTGAAATATCATCATTAACTTGTATTATACATGCGTCAGTCTTTTTACATAAGGTCCCCTAATACTATCACCGGGGTGTTACCGCCACACTTACTAAAGACTAGTAAGTGTAAGGCTATTACCACCACCATCCCTTCATTAGCTATCTTACAACGTTGTTCCCCTACCAAAAGAGTGACACAACCAACCCGTCACTTTACACCTTAGTACCAAAAGACCCCTTCCAGCCAACTACTATGTTAGCTCCTACTCCTATTTTACACCAAAAGCAAGGGGTATCAAAGACTATTACATCATTAGCAACTTAGCATGGGACTACTTCCATGTACTCATAAATAGTGGAAACTTCATAGGTAATGGACTGACTACTGCCATTCTCCAGGTGCCTAAAACCCTGTATGAAATACCCCTAAATAAATAAACGTTATTTAAATATATAACTTACAACATTAAAGTATAAAACGAGTATATACGTATATATGCACAACGTTACAAAGTTATAACGATGTAATTAAAAATGGGGCATAACGAAATAGTCGTATACATATATGTACATACAACTAATAACGTAACACGTTAATACAAGTCACTTATATGCAATATATAGGCATAATAAGGCTGAAAATAAAAATAAAAATAAAAGAGCAACTATGCTCTAGCCGGGATTCAAACCCGAGACCTCTCGTACCTATCCCGAAACCTTAACCAGTCGAGCTGAGCTCGTATTCGGTATAAACTACCCACGAACTATAATAAGTAATCACCATACTTAAGTTATAAAAATGAGTGATGAAGCACCCGACATTCCCCTCTGTAATTGACGCCTCAAACTCTACCATTTCAAACTTCTAGATCCGACAGAGCAGATTATTCTACAATGTCTTGTAATCCCATGCAACAGAGGAGATTATTTTTGCCAAACGCCCATCCCTTGAGGATACCCAAACGACTCAGCTACTGACCAACTGCCCATACCACCATGTTATAACCAGTTCTCATCTTCCCTCCTTCTTTCAGTACTTCACCCTCTCCAACTTCCACCGAGAGCTGCTCCCAACGTCCCTGGTTGCTGCTCGAGGATTAGGTAAGTCTCCAAGACTACACACGATCACCCTTTTTCCTATGAGTTCCCTATCTCCAAGAGCTAACCGTGATCATGAATACCCAGCAGCAAAGACCGATATCGGGAGCTAGAGCAGTGGAGATCCGGTTGAAAAACAGAGGGAGAAGGGAAGCCAGCCCCTTTATCTTCTCAAGGTAAAACTGCATAAAAACCATCTTGAACTCCTCCGTTTCAGTATCAAACCCCAGCATGCACTCTCTTTGTTCACTGCTTCTTCACGCGAGCTTCACCCCATTTCTTTGTTCTTCACTGTTATCTCGGTTAAAATCACAGCTGATCTTGAACCACTTCCTTTTTCCTGTTTTCTTCACGTAGTAGACCAGTGGGTAGGCCTCAGTACTTGGGGAAGGAGCAAGACCGAGTAGTCTCCCTTGCTGTACCGTTCTCGTGGAAAGAAAAAAAAGGGGAAGCAAGGTAAAGACCATACCTATCTCAGTTTAGTCCAACTATGTTTTCCTCTCTGAGTTAGCATAAATCTGATCTCCGAGTAAACTTTCCAATGTAGTCAAGGTGACCACGGTGCTGTAAGTTCCTTATGCGCCAAGAACCAACCAAGGGAAACAACCAAGAGGTTTAAGTGGTGAGCTACCTCTGACTGAACCTTTGATCAAAAGAAAATGCATGCACGATTAACAACTAAAAAGGTAGAAACAGATGCATTTAACATAGCTTCTGTTCTGTTACAGTTTAGGTGGCTAAACCATGCTGTTGTGACTTGTTTCGAAATAAGAAACTTAAAAACACACTCATCGTGATAGCTAAGCAATTAGGAAAGGGATGAGGGTCTAATGGGTAAGCAAGAAAGGCGAATCAGAAACATAGAGAAACACAAATCTCAGACGATACTTATCAGTTTCAGGTTCTTGCTAGTTTTGATCTCAGATTTCTGTTTCAATACCAGTTTTCTTACCAGTTCAGTTCTGGCTAGTTATGTGTCTGCAATAAGGTATTATTAGCTGAATGGGTAAGCAGTTGGCAGGAGGCGTGGGTTGATTTAGAAAACTGACAGAAAAGAAAACTGGAAGAACAAATGGCATTTCTGTTTAATTGCAGTTCAGGAACTTCTTGTTTCTGTGTAATAATGTTTCAGAGAAGTAAAAAGGGCGGCAGTGAATAAGTTCAGGAACTTAAAAACCAAACCACTTGACTAGGTATGTAGGTATTAGGAAAGAAAAAAAAAAGAGAACTGTAAGCTACTGTGAACAAACAGAAAAGAAACAGATGAGAGGATTTACCAGTTAGAGTGCAGTTTCTGTCATCTTAATCTTCCTGTAAAATAACATTCAGGAGTTTAAAAACGGAGTGTTAAAACTATTAGAATCTGTTGGAACTTAAAAAAAAACTATCACTTCCTAAACTACCTAAACTGTATCGAGAGAAAACTGAGAAACAACACGTGAGTTAAAACAGAAAGGAGAATAGAAGAAGAAAAGAAGTAGGTAACAGACCTCAGTTTGTGGATTTTCCTTCTGTCTCAGTATTTTAAATGCCTTGGGTTAGTGGACTATCTAAACAGTTTAGAATGAGAGACTCTTAGAAAATAGAAGAGAGCCAACCAGTCTTGCAATGCTGCCTCTGTAACAACAATAACTCAGATTTCTGTTTCGACTTCTTTTTCAAGTCTTCAGGTTCCTTCCAGTCAGTGTAGATTGTTAAGTGTCTGTAACAAGCACTTTGAGCTTCTGTTTGGGTTAAAAAAAAACTTGATAGAAATGTTTCAGTAACTGGGTAGGTTTTTGGGAGAAGTGTAACCAGATAAAAGATAGGCAGGGAAGGAAGCAATAACTCTTATCAGTTTCTGGTTGATTTCAGTCCCAGAAACTTTCTTTTCTGTATATAATTCTGTCAAGAGTTTAAACATCATAGTGGTGAATCTGTGTTGGAGCTTAGAACTGTACTCAGGTGCCTATTTAGATTGCTAATCAACCTAAGGGAAATCCAAATCAGAATCGTGGATAAAATGCAGTTTACTAGGGAAATTATCAGGTTATGGGTTCAGTTTTACATCTTTGACAGTTCTATCTGGTTTCTGTGAAATGGATTTCAGAGATGTTGGGTTCACTGTCTTGAGTGGTTTTTAAGTTTAAATCATTCCTAACACCATCATCTAGTATTATAGAAGCTTTAAGAAGTTAGAAACCCACTGAGAATCAGATAAAATGTAACAGAAAGGAAAAACAGATATCAATTTCCATTGTCTGTTTATTCACCAGTTTCAGATCTTCAGGACTTCTGTTGTGTAGGTAATATTGGTGGCTCTAACTGAATGTCTTGGTCTGTTTAAAAAGAAATTTGAACTATACTAAGGCCCCTAACTAAAAACATAGCAGACTGAGTAAATAGGAACCAAGATAAGGATCTGGAAAGGGGCATAGGAAAGCGCTAGAGCATATCTCGGTTTCATTATTGTTGGAGAATAGCTCCAGGTTTCAATGTTGAGGTTTCGGTATATGTAACAGGTGTTTAGGTTTTAGATGGGATGAGAAGCTTAATGGAACATTTAAGTAACTGAATCATGTAGCTAAGACATAAACTCACTTGAGGAAGATTAACCAATGTCACAAGCTGAATTAGGCAACAGAAGAAAGTAACTTCGAATTCTGTTTCAGTTTAATTCTTTCCTTCTGTTTCAGATTCTTCCCAGTCAAGTATAGTTATCTATGTATCTGTAACAGATTGGAATGAAACCATAAGTGACACCATGAACTAGGTAGATAAGTAGAGTGGGGGATAGAGTGAAGCAGAAGTCAAATCAAGGAAGGAGAAACAAAACAGAAGTGGAATAACTTATCCAACTTAATGCACCAGTTTTCCAATTGCTTCTGAAATAAATGACTTTCTGTATAAACCGTTACAGAGGGATACTAAGGGTGGAAATGAGTTTTGAATGAACCTAAAATGCTTACAAGAGAATGAACTCGGTTGATAGATTCATTGGGAATCTTGGGGATCAACTTAAGGACCAAACAGAAACAAAAGAAAACTGCATCAGCATGATCTCCAGGTTTCGGATGTCATATTCTTCTATGTACTTGATTACAGTGGGGAGATTAAATTGTAATACAGCTAGTTTTAAAATATATAATAATTATGGTGGGATGGTGATTTTGTGACGTAGAAGAAATGAAATCTGACATGTATATACATATGTACCCAATAACTAAACAATGAGAACAACCTTGGGTTATATTTTACCACAAGGTTTTTGGTGTTTAAAAATTAAATACCTACTATATATTATAAGTTATGTGGTAGTTTTGTGAGTGATGAAAGTATATAATAAAGGAGCTCAAATGTGGCACATGTGTATACTATTTTCGATACATTCCTAAGTTGCCAAGCCACATGTAATAAAGGCTAGTGACACATAAATATCGTACCGTATAACGTTATAGAACAAATGTAACACAAATAATATTATGTGGCTAAGGATGAAGTTATTCAAACTGTTATGCTAAATGCATACATACGAATACACGTACCAAGAAATAAAGTTATACACTATAGTTATAACGAACAAAATACTAAGGATAGTATAAGACTTTGATTTGACAAATAAACCCTAGTGAAGTATCATAAGTGTATAACGCAAGGTTTCATGCTCTAATGTAAACCGAGAATTAACTCACACAACGAGTAAGGGGTTTATAAATATTAATAATGATACATCAGTAACAATGTTAAGTCTGGGGACATAGTACTGGGATTTCAAACGTTATTCGGAAATACCGAATTGTGCTGTCATATGGATTGACGCTTAGTGTTCCTCGTATTGCTAGATCGCATTCCCGACGTACACGCTCGAAGCTCTAGTGGTCTGCACTGCACGAATCTAGTCAACGGTGTACGGTATGTAAAGGGATTTGATCCGGGTTGTCCTGAGGAATTCCTCTGGCTCGGATTTGTTTGATAAATAACTTGTGTGAATGTATGTATGTGATTTATGTGTGTGATGTGTAGTTATGTTCACTGCATTAATTATTTATGCACGAACGTCCTACGGGACTAATACTACGTCGACTATAGATCGACTTATATAAAACTACATATGCGAAATGTGTGTTGTGACCACTGTTGTCTGACCTAATACGCTAAGTATTACAAGTATGTAGTTATGACCTAAGTAAAATACTTAGGGACGGGACACGACATTGTCGGTCTCTAAGCTTTGACTCGAACGTGAATGTTACCTAGAATAATTCTAGGCATGCGTAAGACCCATAGGGCAGCCAACAAATTAAGCGATGTACTCCATAACTAAAACTATAACTGACTATCTAACTAACAAAGCTAACAGTGGAGTGTGAATGAATGTGATGATGTACCTTAATCCAGACAGTCACTGGCTGCTGGTCGCGCGTAGAGATCTCTTGGGTTATCCCGTATCGGGTTTTCCCTAGTTAATCCTGATCGAGCCTAGATAGATCGTCAGGCGGAGTGTGCTACCGTTGGCACCAGGCCCTTGGCCACCTAAATGCGCCTTTACAAAGGCAAAGTGAATAAGTCCCAGAGTCTTCGGATGATCAGGGCAGTGAGCACCTTTGTGTGTACGTGGGACTACTGTCCAAGTGAGTATATTTCGGGTTGTCCTAACTGACGCCCGACTGTGCTAACCTAATCAAACGATATGTGAAGGCCCGGAGGGCCGAGTGATGTACTGTGTGATGATGTTAATATACGATGAAAGGTTCTCATGCTATTGTATTGTTGATGTTGACAGTGATGGGTATATCCATATATGACTGTTTTTGGATTGGATGGTTGATTATATAATCATGCATGTTGTTACAGTATTTATTATATCTGAAAAATGACAAAGCATGAAATCAATCTAATATCAAGACGGTTAAAAATGACAAGTGACCAATAGGGTCCAGATCCGGCATACTCAGCGTCTATCGCTGAGACTACACTTATTGTGCAGGTTGCTGAACACGTTGAAGCCGAAGTGCGGGACTGGGTAGTTAGGACGTTGTTGAATTTGGATTTACCGTTCATACCTCGTTATGTATTAAGTGATTCCACCGAAAATGGGTTGTAAGATTTGGATTAGGTTTAGATGCTCACAGTAGTTGTGCTTTTGATACTTAGACAGACATGTAGGTGGTATCTCGTTGTCACCGCGGATTGTATTTTTATGTTTAATTTTGTTAAGATGTTGTACTGCTACATCACTCGTATGGGCGAGTGGTGGCAAGTAACACCCATGTGAGTTCTATTACTGTAATTCCTTCCGCTGTGAGACGCCTTTAATTCCTGTTCACGTGAGCGATTATTACGAATTTGTTATGGGGTGTTACAAAAAGTGGTATCTGAGCGGAGTACCGCTCTGATGACGAGATACTAGGTTAAGACAGTGAGCTTAGGATTTGGGAAACTTGGGAAACGTTTGTGAGGTACGAAACGTCTGTGTCTTAATGGAATTATGTGTTGGCAGAGCCTTTGGCCTGCAAGTGTTAGCCCATGGGGCACATAAATGAGTTGATTGTATTATGGTGCGTTATAGAGAAGATGAACGGTAATACCGACATCTAGTGGTGGTGGGAGCCAGGAAGCTGACCAAGGGCATAAAGGCCCGGGAATATTACCCCTGTTAAGGTTTAGCTGAGAGCTCAGCCAGGAGGAGACACAAACTTCATGAGTACATGGGCGACAGTCCACTCTCATGTGGAAGTCCAGTACGAACTACCGCCGACAGTACCCCTCCCACCACCACCCAATGAGTATAATACAACTAAGAAATATAATCCCCGGATATAGGGAAAAGGGCTACCAAGCCCAACGGACTGTCTAAACACTCTCGCAGCGAATGAATAATTCCTGCTCCTGTAACATTAATACAACCTCAATGTCATACCCCCATTGACGACCAAGCGCCGTATCAATAGGCACTGCCAGAGGCGAGCGCCACTACTACTATAACGTCGTGGAAAGGGTCACCCAAGAACATCAGGGCAAGCGGACCGGGAGCATCATGAACTCCGCGAGACCGACGCCCGGAATGGGACCTTTAACCACCAAACTGTAAAAAAGAAAATTATCTTGAGAATATGGAGGAACTTTGTGAGAAATACCGTCCTGTTATGTTCAAACTTCAATCCTAAACTTGTGTGCACACAATACCGTGACACTAGGACCCTGTCGTGGCAATACCAGTGGGGAGACAAAGTCCAAACGTTTATGCTATTATAAATATAATGTGAGGGAGGACTTGATTATTCTAATTACAATGTGGTCAGGAAAATTTCCTAAATCCAAATACCGTCGTATTCATGAACAATCACTCTAACAGTACTTAAACAACCCATGCAGCAGTGAGACAACAAGTCGGAAACCGACAACTCTACTTGCATAGCGCGCTTGCCACTGCAAGCGCTGATTTAAACAATGTACCAGTAATTTCGTCTACCCCGCGCACTTGCTACTGCAAGTGCTGCAAACAATTACAACTGCAGTTACCACTGCTATTATCGTTACAACGAATACTGTAAACTGTGTAGACCTATGGTACGACACCATGGCTACCAATAATCACCAAACAATTGTACACCCTAGTATAAACTACATTATTACAATTGTTATAATAAACCACTAAGATACGAGGCCTACAACCTCTAAAGGGACCGACGAGTCCGAGTAACACAATAAAAGGGGCACACCAGCCCATAACAAATTATAACTACTAAACGAGAACGAATGCAATGACACAGGCTAAGAGCCAAGATAACATAATTTAATTATCAAACCATTCAATGGCTGAATTGGAGGTGGACGGTGAAACCTGATTCCCGGGGATCAGAGGAAACCAACCACAATTGGGGTAGAAGGATAGTTCAACACTGGTGCTGATCACACCAGGGGCGCATGACTCCTGAGACTCTTCACAAGTAGCCACAATCAGTGACAGCCAGAATAAACGAAACACAAAATACTAGTTGCAAACAACTAGCAACAACATAACAATAAGATATTAAATAGGGAAACTTGTGACTAGCAGTTTACGCTGCGTATATTGAACCATACAAATAAAATTATGAAGAGAATACGACCGTATAACAAGAACTACCATATACTTCCAACTATATCTTATGCTCAGTATTTATATTCATTCGCATATACTTGCGCACCACCCATATTTATACACTAATATTGATATTTCATGACAAATTCCCCTATATTAGATGTCACATTCTCCTCATCATCTTAATGTAAGATGATTATTTGATTTGTTGCATTACATTATGCAATTTATATTAAGAACTTTATCTTAATATTTTGTAACATTTCAGGACATATAATTATAATTCCTAAGGTTTTACTTATTACTAACTTTAGGTTATAAATTCCATTTTTCTCATTAAATACTATATATCATACTTTTAATAAAAAAAACTATATTATTGCCAAAAGGGCGTATACATCAAAATTCTTTCCACTCTTATTTCCATCAACTCCTGATATCTACCATATAGATCCTGTTCATGGATTAATGAGAATGTGCAAAAGCTCGATTTGCCTCTGCCATTCTATGAGTCTCTTCCTTTTTGCGTATGGCACCGCCACTACCTTTGGCAGCATCCACTAATTCGGAACTTAATTTGAAAGCCATATTTCGACCCGGATATTTTCGGGATTCCCATTACAGTATTGCCACATATTTAATAAAATGAATATAACATTTTAACCTTAAAATAGATGTAACTTATAGTTCACTAACTATATGTACGTATACGCCAACCTGTGATGAACACAAAGGAATTGGTAAAACGTATCAGTCCACAGATGGACCAAGAGTGAAAAGAACAATTCTACCGTAATACGGACATTACCAATACCCTCGCAACAATGAACGCGAATCAACACTGAACGCATGAATAATTACCACCTCTAGGCACCACCTTTACCAAGGGGTGCCATATACTGTTATGTACAGTCACAACTAATCAACATCAAGATTAAGTTTATATGTATTGTCAGGATCATGCTGACTATCAGACAAGTTCTAAGTAGAAGAAGGGCTACCGCCATGGGCGTCCCGCCATGTAAAGAAAATGATAAATATCAATATATGTCAAAGACATGTCGTTTACTACTGTGACGACTGTCAGTGATGAAGGAATGTGTAAATTGAACCAATGACAACCACCTAAACCGATATCACAGAACACACAAGCAAACGCTAAATAGCGTAAATAAACAAGCATCTAATGCACAAATAAGGGGCATAAGCTCAGGAGACCGGGAACACCGACTCCAATTACCTTTCCAGGTATATTACTAACATAACAATGTCTAAGTTAATATGATGAAGCAATGGAGCTACAGTACATACCGTAAGCAATGGGAATAACAATGATGATTTGCTAACAGGCGCCAAACCACGCACTTGAAATACAAATAATTGCAGTTACAAATAACTAGCACTAAACAATAAAAACAACAAAGACATTGCTTACTAGTCGAATACCAGAAGTATATACCAGCATTCAATGCTAATCACAAATTGTGATAAATGTTTAATCCTAATGGACAAACCTAATCTTATGAGAAATAGCATACCCTTGTGGATGCAGTACCATCAATAAGAAAAGTTGGAAAGATGAAGAGCCAAGATGCTCAAGCAATCATGCAATCTACAATACACCCAATTAAGCGGGAGAGGGAACAAATGTGAATAACCAAGTATGAGAACTTATCCTACACCGTATCAGGAAGCATAGGTAAGATGTGATAATGATTAAACCTGGAGGAAATAATAATATATGTACTCATGGAGATAGAGATGGGAGAACTGACACTGCTACCTCAGCACCAATATTACATAAACCGATTGCAGCCATATAGACGAATCAACGTTTAACGTTTAACTGGTTAGCAACCAAATGCTACCACTAATATGTTACTAAGGACATGAGTCCAAGGAACAAAAAAAAATAATGTTGCAACCACCTTACCACCATACTACTAAAACATTAGAACCTACGACAAGATAACCAACATTGCGGACCAATCAAAATCAAACTACAACAAGGACATCCATCAAAAGGGAGATTGACAATAGAATACTTCACAATAGTCGTGTGACGGACGCTACCAGTTTACTAAACGAGACATGGGACGACCGCACTCCGATAGGAGCATGTGGGCCTGACAGACTTATTTATAAGTTAGTCAGGTAAGTAGTAATGTATCAGTACGGTACCCCATGCATGTAGACAAGTAGTGTTAGGAACACGAGAAGTAGTCAACTCCGTACTACGGACAGTGATGCAAATTACCTCGAAGATGGACGAGAAGAGCCGCAGTTAACCAACGGGCTAGAGAAACCAAGAACCTACAACACAGAATAGCGGACGATACACAGTGAAGACAAGGAGACCCTTCAAAGATGACGAGGCAGATGACAAAAATAGGAAACCACTATACGGGCAAATATTACGTAGAACCCTCACAAGGATCATGCAAGTTTTTGCAATCCAGAGGAATCTACCAAATGATGTGAACTTAAACGCGTGACTACGCAATGATGAGAGACAAGCTAAACGCTAGCAGATACCTTAAGAAGGAATAATGGACTTGGAATGTACCACTCACATGAGGATTCACTCATCTTATCTGTTTGACTCTTTAGATATTAGCTGCTGAGAGTTTACGCCTCTGCACTCTGTAAGACTGAGTGTTTTGGTATTGCACTTGTGCAGTTATTAATCTAGTGGGAATACAGAAAGATGCAATGGATATCAACAAGAGTGTGTATCAAAGAACTACAACAGTGTATTACTCCGGAACAAAAACACCAGGAGACACAGATGACAATCATCATCTACGTGGACATGTAGGCTGGTACGTCTTGGTATTACAAAGACAAGTGCAAAGAGCACCAAGTACTAACAAGAGCCAATGTCATATTATACCTCAAGCTGAATATCAGTGGGAGAAGACACACGAATGTATGCTAGTGATCCAAATAAGAGGATACACAGTAATGGAAAGAGGGAAATTGAGCCTATGATCATGGGTCTGTAACTCATACAGAGCGAGTGGGCCCATCAGAACGAACTTGGGAGAGAGCACAAATAAGTGCCTCACCCTTAATATATTTAAGAGCCCGAAGGGGCTAGAGTCATACCGTTTCTCTGGCATGAGAATAATCTACTCCAAAGGTGAAAACACCACATGAGAGTTAGAGAACTCTAAAAGAGCCAAGTATCCAGCGCTCCTTGCGGAGCGGCTGTTGAATACTTATGGGGTACGGGGGCGTAACCCTTTTTAAGGGGGGTAGAGCCTCTTGGATGTGCACATGTTCGCACCGAATTTTGTTGTTCACAGTTGTTGTTGGCTTATTTCGTATGCGGGGCATACAATAGTTTGTGGGTATGCGGGGCATACGATGTTGATTGTTGGTATGTTTGTGGGTGTGCGAGGCACACGATGTTGATTGTTGAATGTTGTTTGTTCATTTTGTTGGTGTTGTTGGGTACGCGGGGCGTACGTGGTTGAATTGGGTGTGTGAGATGTGCACTCGTATGTATGAATTTTATGAAATACTTAATGGCGTGCTTACACCCAGGTGTAGTACCTTCTTTATGATACGGTGATATATATTGTTGTACATTGTAGATTGATTACTTAGAGTATCGCTTAGATACGAAACGAATAATTAGATACGAAATGTGGAAGGATGATATGGTATGACACCTCGGGGAGGTTGTCAGGATTGGTAGAACTGATATGAAATGATGGTGCTGATGGATCACCTATATCCATATGTGTTTGAATTAACGCCACAATTGAGGGCTATGTGCGGTATTAGCACAACACGATATGCGTAAATGATATATCACATAGATATACATTAGGGATTATAAGGGTAGTTATTAATACACCTATTTAAGTAAAGCGACTTCGGGACATACGTGTATTAATTGATTATCATGTGTGTCTGTATGTGTATTTGTATGCGGGGCATACGTGTTTTGTCTTGTGGTAGGTTATTTGCGCATTGCGCATATGTGTATGTTGTGAACATGTATGTAAGTATCCTACGAGATACTCGGATGTATGGATTGTTGGCGCATTGCACACATGTGTATGTTGTGAACATGTATGAATGGTTGACTATTGTTATATATATAATATATATGTGTGTACACTCCTTATGAATTCAGTTATACTGTACCGCTTAGGTATCGCCACATCAAATAGATGTGCACCATGGCTATATGGGTAGTTGCTATAAAGCATTCGAGAAAGACGACTTCGGGACGAAGTCTCTTTAAGGGGGGTAGACTGAAATACCCCTAAATAAATAAACGTTATTTAAATATATAACTTACAACATTAAAGTATAAAACGAGTATATACGTATATATGCACAACGTTACAAAGTTATAACGATGTAATTAAAAACGGGGCATAACGAAATAGTCGTATACATATATGTACATACAACTAATAACATAACACGTTAATACAAGTCACTTATATGCAATATATAGGCATAATAAGGCTGAAAATAAAAATAAAAATAAAAGAGCAACTATGCTCTAGCCAGGATTCGAACCCGAGACCTCTCGTACCTATCCCGAAACCTTAACCAATCGAGCTGAGCTCGTATTCGGTATAAACTACCCACGAACTGTAATAAGTAATCACCATACTTAAGTTACAGAAATGAGTGATGAAGCACCCGACATTCCCCTCTGTAATTGACGCCTCAAACTCTACCATTTCAAACTTCCAGATCCGACAGAGCAGATTATTTTACAATGTCTTGTAATCCCATGCAACAGAGGAGATTATTTTTGCCAAACGCCCATCCCTTGAGGATTCCCAAACGACTCAGCTACTGACCAACTGCCCATACCACCATGTTATAACCAGTTCTCATCTTCCCTCCTCCTTTCAGTACCTTCACCCTCTCCAACTTCCACCGAGAGCTGCTCCCAACGTCCCTGGTTGCTGCTCGAGGATTAGGTAAGTCTCCAAGACTACACACGATCACCCTTTTTCCTATGAGTTCTCTATCTCCAAGAGCTAACCGTGATCATGAATACCCAGCAGCAAAGACCGATATCGGGAGCTAGAGCAGTGGAGATCCGGTTGAAAAACAGAGGGAGAAGGGAAGCCAGCCCCTTTATCTTCTCAAGGTAAAACTGCATAAAAACCAGCTTGAACTCCTCCGTTTCAGTATCAAACCCCAGCATGCACTCTCTTTGTTCACTGCTTCTTCACGCGAGCTTCACCCCATTTCTTTCTTCTTCACTGTTATATTGGTTAAAATCATAGCTGATCTTGAACCACTTCCTTTTTCCTGTTTTCTTCACGTAGTAGACCAGTGGGTAGGCCACAGTACTTGGGGAAGGAGCAAGACCGAGTAGTCTCCCTTGCTGTACCATTCTCGTGGAAAGAAAAAAGGGGAAGCAAGGTAAAGACCATACCTATCTCAGTTTAGTCCAACTATGTTTTCCTCTCCGAGTTAGCATAAATCTGATCTCCGAGTAATCTTTCCAATGTAGTCAAGGTGACCACGGTGCTGTAAGTTCCTTATGCGCCAAGAACCAACCAAGGGAAACAACCAAGAGGTTTAAGTGGTGAGCTACCTCTGACTGAACCTTTGATCAAAAGAAAATGCATGCACGATTAACAACTAAAAAGATAGAAACAGATGCATTTAGCATAGTTTCTGTTCAGTTACAGTTTAGGTGGCTAAACCATGCTGTTGTGACTTGTCTCGAAATAAGAAACCTAAAAACACACATCATGTGATAGCTAAGCAATTAGGAAAGGGATGAGGGTCTAATGGGTAAGCAAGAAAGGCGAATCAGAAACATAGAGAAACACAAATCTCAGACGATACTTATCAGTTTCAGGTTCTTGCTAGTTTTGATCTCAGATTTCTGTTTCAATACCAGTTTTCTTACCAGTTCAGTTCTGGCTAGCTATGTGTCTGCAATAAGGTATTATTGGCTGAATGGGTAAGCAGTTGGCAGGAGGCGTAAGTTGATTTAGAAAACTGAAATACCCCTAAATTAAATTAATTTAGGGGATTTCTTTTATTAAAAATTAAATTATTATATGGAATTATGAATATTAAATTATTATATGGAATTGTGAAATTTATTTAGGGGTTTTCTCCTATTTAACCCTAATTATTATACATTATTATATAGTATTATGAATTTAATAATAAGATTTATAAGTCAATAAATCTTGGGAAAATTTCTAAACACTCCAAATATATTATAAAGATTTTAGGAAGTGTTGGAACATTGTTTTGAAACATAAAAGTCAATATAAAATTCTAGAAACCTTAAAGCTTATTAAGCCTTGCTAGAGTTGACTTTTTGAGAATGGTCAAACCAGGCCATGAAACCTATACCAATAAATAGGTTATGAAAAACCATGAAGATCGATAAAAAGAACGTTAAAAACGGATCATCCTAGCCAAAGTTATGATAGATTGAAGTTTAGAGCCAAAATTTTGAGAAATGCTGACGTGTCAGTCAGCCAGGCATTACCACTGAACAGTCCCAGTTTTCGACAGTTTTGGCATGTCGAGGGTCGAATTTGAGACGCCTATATCTCCTGCTCTACTCCACCATTTGGTATGCCGTCTGTTTCATTCTCTTCTCCTTAATCTCATCTTTCCAACCATTACTCACACATCATCTAACTCCTTCTACAATGACCGGAAAATTGATCCAAAGTTGGCTCCTCGCGATTGCGTAACCCAGAACTGCAGTTTTTCCTGAAATCGGGTAAACTTCGTCACGCCATAACTTCTTCATTTCTCGTCCAAATTTCTTGTTCTTTAGCTTGTTTTGAAGATCTCTAATCCCTCTATAACTTTCATGTTGATGGCAAAGGCTGATTCGCACTAGTTTGGGAGATAAATCTGTCTAAAGATGCCTACTCGATCACGGCGGTAATTTTGCCCAGTTCATCCCGAAACCAACTAGGTAAACACGGATCTTGTGAGATCTGTAACTTTCTCCCTAGTTCATCAAAATCTATGATTCTTCCACTAACATCTAGAGTTACATGTCTAGTTTGGATTGTGATAGGTTACGTGAATCAAATCTCTCTCAGTTGGTGCGAGTTGATTCGAGAAGTGGCATACCTGAACCGCACATAGAATAACGTTTTCCAGAATTCTCGATTTGGATTCTCCCCGTTAATGCAATTCCGGTGAGTTTCCGATCAAATTTCTCCATGGTTTCCATTCGAAATTTCATCATCGATCAAACCCACATACCAATTTAGTCTATTATGCATTACAATAGGAGGATTTGCTGAATTCAAATCGAAAACGAATAAGAACCCTAAACTTCAAACCCAGATTCGAATCTTTTCAATTCCGCATGATAATTGGGGAAATTGGTACCATTAGAACCGGGATTTAATTTCGAGACGATAGGAACAAGAATCATCGAATTTCGTTCTGTGGATTGTGAGAAAACATCGGATTAGTACTCGGGTGTGAATTAGGGATTTCTGATGAACTAGCGAATTCTGGGCCGTCCGATCTCAGTTAATAAACATGGACGACCGAGATTAGATCGTGGGGATTTAAGTTGTAATAAGTTAGTATATTTTCCAGAATAAAGTCCTAACTTGCTAGATTTATTTAATGGCCTTCCCGAATGTATTTTGACTTGAAATTTTAACCATAGATTCCTTATAAAATCTAGTTTATTTTGATGTAAATTAATATGGGTTTTGAGTTTTTAAACATAAGTTATGATTTTTGCAAGTTACGAGTATTATGGAATTATTTGGGAAATTTGAAAAGATATTTTTATGAAATAAAAATTTTATAATATGTCTAAAATGTTATAGTTATTATATATTAAATTTGGGAATTTTTGGACAAGGTTAAATGGGTTTAAAAATTATGTTTATGGAATTTTCATAAGAATAACTTATAATATATGGTTTTTAATGTAACAAAAAAATTAAAGTATGGTTTGTTAATAAGCTGTTTAGGTTGGGGAAAATAATTAAACCTAAATTAACATTTTACATCAGTATGTTTATAAATATTTTGGGTATTATCTTTTAGGTGAAGTAAAAGTTGTTTACACATAAATATACTTATATGAAGAAAATAAAATAGGAACTTATATTAAATCAAGGTATTAAACTAAACTGCATATTATTATTATTAAGGTTAATATGCTTAATTAATTAAACTAGGGCAAACACTTTATTTTATAAACCATATATCAGTTGTGGATATGTCTAAAAGGTATTGAATATAATTAAATACAATAAGAATTTCTTAAAGAATGTTTTGGATAAATCCTAAGGAAAATATAAGTGTATATATAAATACATTAGAAGTAAACAAAAGTAGTAACATACCTTATGGGAAACATATTAAGAGGGAAAAATTGGGATAAATCTAATTCATACGTGACAATTAAAAATATCAAATGTTAATGTGACATCTAGGTGGACTATTAGGGGGAAATACATATCTTAAACCTCAAGTAGGTGATAAAGTAAGTTAGCCAAGCGTAACCAAAGGGTTTAATTAAACTAAACCTATAATCAGGAGTGGGTAAATGGAATAAGTTAAGTATGCATTAAAGATTTAATTACGAGATCTAGCCAGATCCCTAGGAGGGAGTAACTGTAAAGCAAAACTATAGACTAATAAGAATGGAGGATGTGTAGCATTATAGTGCCTTAACTAATCAATGCTTGGAATACTTTAATTATAGGTGATTAGTGGAAGTAGTTCGCATTTTCGAGTTTGGTTACTGCTTCTACATATACCAGGTACGATTTCTCGTACTCAGATGCTTTTGGTGACGAATTTTATGGAACGTTTTGAGAAACGCTAAATGA
Source organism: Limonium bicolor (assembly GCA_023374045.1). NCBI lineage: Eukaryota > Viridiplantae > Streptophyta > Magnoliopsida > Caryophyllales > Plumbaginaceae > Limonium > Limonium bicolor. The sequence goes on from CM041776.1 coordinate 59,187,841, forward strand.
GTATGAATGTATCCTGAAAGGAAATTGTTTGTGTGACTGACTCAGCCTGTTGTGACTAACTGAGCCTTGGGTGTACAACTCACATGATCATTGGTTCCTTTTTATCTGGTTATCTCATTAGATATTGACTGTTGAGGGTTTACGCCTCTGCACTCTGTAGGACTGAGTGTTTTGGTATTGCACTTGTACAGTTAATAGTCTAGTGGGAATATGGGAAATGTCAAACTTGGTACTGGGTATGGATTATTTCTAATAAGTGGTGCACTCACTTTTCACCGATGACTGAGAACGGGTCGGTGGCAGCGGAGGTCTGCTATACCTCGTCCATATGGACAACTGACAGCGGAGGTCTGTTTACCTCGTCCTTGTGACAACTGACTGGCGGTGGGGGCCATCTCTTCCAACTAGGTATATTCCCCTCTTGAGTTATGGGTTCTTGGACATCTTCTTTCATTCCTAGTCCTTGTGACTACTTGGGTCTTTCTAATCCTAATTGGAACAGAATCTAACTTAAGCAATGGATGTTCACTAACTTCTGGCGTGGTTTCTTTTAAGTTGACTCACTTTACTTCTTGTTATTTATCTCTATCCTTGACTTGTTATCTTTGACTTGGTGTTTTGGTGTGCCTTGTTCTTCTGCTTTCGTTCTAAGTGTTTGGCTTCATCTTATTGTTTATTTTTAAGAGTTATGCTTTTAAGCTGTTGTTTTGGAGAGTTGTACCAGTTCCATTCCAGGGAACTGACTCACCCCTCCTGGGGTGGGCTGCTTGGTTTCATCTTGCAGGTACGAATTGCTATACAGGTAGCCACGAAGAGTATGAGTGTATGGGATGGGAATTAGGAACTTTGGAGAGCTATTGTATTTTGTTATTATTCTTTTATGTTATGTTTTCTCGAGTTCAGACCGTAGCTTTTGTAATATCATAAGTTATAATTGGTGAGGTTTGGTGCCGGGTGTTTGGAACCCGATGATCTGTAATCGCCTTAGTATTTTATTTCCGCTGCATTTATGATAAGTAGGGGCGTTACAAAAACTGACAGAAAAGAAAACTGGAAGAACAAATGGCATTTCTGTTTAATTGCAGTTCAGGAACTTCTTGTTTCTGTGTAATAATGTTTCAGAGAAGTAAAAAGGGCGGCAGTGAATAAGTTCAGGAACTTAAAACATTACCAAACCACTTGACTAGGTATGTAGGTATTAGGAAAGAAAAAAAAAGAGAACTGTAAGCCACTGTGAACAAACAGAAAAGAAACAGATGAGAGGATTTACCAGTTAGAGTGCAGTTTCTGTCATCTTAATCTTCCTGTAAAATAACTTTCAGGAGTTTAAAAACGGAGTGGTAAAACTATTAGAATCTGTTGGAACTTCAAAAAAAAACTATCACTTCCTAAACTACCTAAACTGTATCGAGAGAAAACTGAGAAACAACACGTGAGTTAAAACAGAAAGGAGAATAGAAGAAGAAAAGAAGTAGGTAACAGACTTCAGTTTGTGGATTTTCCTTCTGTCTCAGTACTTTAAATGCCTTGGGTTGGTGGACTATCTAAACAGTTTAGAATGAGAGACTCTTAGAAAATAGAAAGAGAGCCAACCAGTCTTGCAATGCTGCCTCTGTAACAACAATAACTCAGATTTCTGTTTCGACTTCTTTTTCAAGTCTTCAGGTTCCTTCCAGTCAGTGTGGATTGTTATGTGTCTGTAACAAGCTCTTTGAGCTTCTGTTTGGGTTAAAAAAAACTTGATAGAAATGTTTCAGTAACTGGGTAGGTTTTTGGGAGAAGTGTAACCAGATAAAAGATAGACAGGGAAGGAAGCAATAACTCTTATCAGTTTCTGGTTGATTTCAGTCCCAGAAACTTTCTTTTCTGTATATAATTCTGTCAAGAGTTTAAACATCATAGTGGTGAATCTGTGTTGGAGGTTAGAACTGTACTCAGGTGCCTATTTAGATAGCTAATCAACCTAAGGAAAATCCAAATCAGAATCGTGGATAAAATGCAGTTTACTAGGGAAATTATCAGGTTATGGGTTCAGTTTTACATCTTTGACAGTTCTATCTGGTTTCTGTTAAATGGATTTCAGAGATGTTGGCTTCACTGTCTTGAGTGGTTTTTAAGTTTAAATCATTCCTAACACCATCATCTAGTATTATAGAAGCTTTAAGAAGTTAGGAACCCACTGAGAATCAGATAAAATGTAACAGAAAGGAAAAACAGATATCAATTTCCATTGTCTGTTTATTCACCAGTTTCAGATCTTCAGGACTTCTATTGTGTAGGTAATATTGGTGGCTCTAACTGAATGTCTTGATCTGTTTAAAAAGAAATTTGAACTATACTAAGGCCCCTAACTAAAAACATAGCAGACTGAGTAAATAGGAACCAAGATAAGGATCTGGAAAGGGGCATAGGAAAGCACTAGAGCATATCTCGGTTTCATTATTGTTGGAGAATAGCTCCAGGTTTCAATGTTGAGGTTTCGGTATCTGTAACAGGTGTTTAGGTTTTAGATGGGATGAGAAGCTTAATGGAACATTTAAGTAACTGAATCATGTAGCTAAGACATAAACTCACTTGAGGAAGATTAACCAATGTCACAAGCTGAATTAGGCAACAGAAGAAAGTAACTTCGAATTCTGTTTCAGTTTAATTCTTTCCTTCTGTTTCAGATTCTTCCCAGTCAAGTATAGTTATCTATGTATCTATAACAGATTGGAATGAAACCATAAGTGACACCATGAACTAGGTAGATAAGTAGAGTGGGGGATAGAGTGAAGCAGAAGTCAAATCAAGGAAGGAGAAACAAAACAGAAGTGGAATAACTTATCCAACTTAATGCACCAGTTTTCCAATTGCTTCTGAAATAAATGACTTTCTGTATAAACCGTTACAGAGGGATACTAAGGGTGGAAATGAGTTTTGAATGAACCTAAAATGCTTACAAGAGAATGAACTCGGTTGATAGATTCATTGGGAATCTTGGGGATCAACTTAAGGACCAAACAGAAACAAAAGAAAACTGCATCAGCATGATCTCCAGGTTTCGGATGTCATATTCTTCTGTGTACTTGGATTACAGTGGGGAGATTAAATTGTAATACAGCTAGTTTTAAAATCTATAATAATTATGGTGGGATGGTGATTTTGTGACGTAGAAGAAATGAAATCTGACATGTATATACATATGTACCCAATAACTAAACAATGTGAACAACCTTGGGTTATATTTTACCACAAGGTTTTTGGTGTTATAAAAATTAAATACCTACTATATATTATAAGTTATGTGGTAGTTTGTGAGTGATGAAAGTATATAATAAAGGAGCTCAAATGTGGACATGTGTATACTATTTTCGATACATTCCTAAGTTGCCAAGCCACATGTAATAAAGGCTAGTGACACATAAATATCGTACCGTATAACGTTATAGAACAAATGTAACACAAATAAATATTGTGGCTAAGGATGAAGTTATTCAAACTGTTATGCTAAATGCATACATACGAAGATAAACACGTACCAAGAAATAAAGTTATACACTATAGTTATAACGACATAAAATACTAAGGATAGTATAAGACTTTGATTTGACAAATAAACCCTAGTGAAGTATCATAAGTGTATAACGCAAGGTTTCATGCTCTAATGTAAACCGAGAATTAACTCACACAACGAGTAAGGGGTTATAAATATTAATAACGATACTTTAATCAGTAACAATGTTAAGTCTGGGGACATAGTACTGGGATTTCAAACGTTATTCGGAAATACCGAATTGTGCTGTCATATGGATTGACGCTTAGTGTTCCTCGTATTGCTAGATCGCATTCCCGACGTACACGCTCGAAAGCTCTGGTGGTCTACACTGCATGAATAGTCAACGGTGTACGGTATGTAAAGGGATTTGATCCGGGTTGTCCTGAGGAATTCCTCTGGCTCGGATTTGTTTGATAATAACTTGTGTGAATGCATGTATGTGATTTATGTGTGTGATGTGTAGTTATGTTCACTGCATTAATTATTTATGCACGAACATCCTACGGGACTAATACTACGTCGACTATAGATCGACTTAGATAAAAACAATATGCGAAATGTGTGTTGTGACCACTGTTGTCTGACCTAATACGTAAGTATTACAAGTATGTAGTTATGACCTAAGTAAAATACTTAGGGACGGGACACGACATTGCCGTCTCTAGAGCTTTGACTCGAACGTGGAATGTTACCTAGAATATTCTAGGCATGCGCTAAGACCCATAGGGCAGCCAACAAATTAAGCGATGTACTCCATAACTAAACTATAACTGACTATCTAACTACTGTAACACCCCTACTACGCACATAACATACTTGGAATCGCAGCGGAAAATAAACAACTAAACGGTAACTAAACGAATGGTGCTACAATGCCGTCAACCACCCACGTGGCTAACAAGGCTGAACAAATACATTGTACGGTCTGATGATCAGACTCCCGAGCGTAGAACTAATAACCATATATAAACAT
>CM041776.1:60657012-60691168 GCA_023374045.1 Limonium bicolor
TCGGGCTCTAGGACATGAGAAGGATCAGAAATGTACTTCTTGAGTTGTGACACATGAAAGACATCATGGACACGCCCCAAGTCCTCAAGAACGCTAACCTATAGGCTACGGATCCAACTCTCTCGGTAATAGTGTACGGCCCTACAAATTTTGGGCTCAGCTTGCCCTTCTGACCAAAACGGAATACACCCTTCATAGGTGAAACGCGCAAGAACACTTGGTCACCCACGGCGAACTCAAGGTCGCGTCATCTCACATCCGCATAGGATTTCTGTCTATCTTGGGCTGCCTTCATATTGGCTCGGATTTGTTACGCTTCCGCTTGGACTTGTTCTAAATACTCCGGTCCTATGATGACCGCTTCGCTTGACTCATCCCAACACAAAGGTGTACGGCAAGGTCTACCGTATAGGGCTTGGAAAGGCGACATCTTAATCGAAGCATGATAGCTGTTATTATACGAAAACTCGATAAGTTGAAGCTTATCTAACCAACTCCCCTGAAAGTCTAAGGCACATGCCCGAAGCATGTCCTCCAGTGTCTGGATGGTCCTTTCTGTCTGACCGTCGGTCTGAGGATGGAAGGCGGTACTCAACTTCAATTCTGTACCCAGCGCTTCCCGAGTAGCTCTCTAGTATCTCGAAAGAAATCTGGTGTCGCGGTCAGATACTATAGTCTTCGGGACTCCGTGATGTCTGATAATCTCCTTGTCGAATAGCTCTGCGAGCTTCACTACTTTCCAGGTGTCCTTCATCGGTATGAATCTAGCAACCTTGGTAAGGTGATCGACTACAACCCAGATCATGTTGAGTCCTCCCCTGGCAGGTGGGAGTCCTATAACAAAATCCATGGAGATATCGTGAAACTTCCACTCCAGAACTGGCATCGATTGTACCATTCCGCCCGGTCTACGATGTTCAAACTTTACTTTCTGGCATGTTAAGCATCTCAGTACATACTCCGTCACATCTGATTTCATTCCTGACCACCAGAAGTACCTCTTCATGTCTTTGTACATCTTGGAGGCTCCCGGATGGACTGACAATGTGGAACTGTGTGACTCTCGCAGGATGCGATCCCTTAGCTCAGCATTGCTTCGGGGGACGCATAGCCTGCCATTCAGCCAAATAAGACCATCTTCATGTAGCTTGAAGTCATACTTCTTCTTTTCAAATGTACTATTTTTGATCTTTTGTCTGATTTCTGTTAGGTAAGGGTCGCTCAACTGAGCGTCTCGCACCTCGTCAACCAAGCTAGAAGAAGTGAGTAGTGAATGGAGCGAGTGTGCTCGACGACTCAGGGCGTCGGCTACAATGTTTGCCTTCCCTTCCTTATATTGTAAGTCGATGTCGTAGTCTGAGAGAAACTCCATCCATCTTCTTTGTCTCAAATTCAATTCTTTCTGTGTGAATACATATTGTAAGCTCTTGTGGTCGGAGTAGATGGTGATGCTTACCCCATAGAGATAGTGTCGCCATATCTTCAAGGCGAAGACAATGGCTCCTAACTCTAAGTCGTGTGTCGGGTAATTCTACTCATGTTTTTTCAGCTGGCGGGAGGCATAAGCTACAACCTTGCCATGCTGCATGAGTACGCATCCCATTCCCTTACCTGATGCATCACAATATACCTCAAATCCCTGTGTGCCCTCTGGAAGAGTAAGGATAGGCGCTGAGGTTAATGAGTCTTTAAGGCTCTGAAATGCTACTTCGCACTCGTCTGTCCATACAAACGGTGCATCTTTATTCATCAGTGTAGTCATGGGCTTAGCGACTTTCAAGAAGTCCTTTACGAATCTTCGGTAGTAACCGGCTAGACCAAGAAAGCTCCGAATGTCGGTAACAGTCTTGGGTCTAGGCCATGATCGTACAGCTTCAATCTTAGAAGGGTCAACTGAGATACCTCCGCTCGAGATGACATGACCAAGGAATGATACCTGATTTAGCCAGAACTCGCATTTGGAGAACTTCGCATACAGCTGGTTCTCGCGCAGTGTCTCAAGTACTTTCCTCAAGTGAGTTTCATGTTCCTCTGCTGATTTGGAATATACAAGTATGTCGTCAATGAAGACAACAACTGAAGTGTCCAACTGCTCACTAAATAGTCGATTCATGAGGTCCATGAATTTTGCTGGTGCATTTGACACACCGAATGGCATTACGATGAATTCATAGTGGCCATATCTGATACGGAATGCTGTTTTCTCGATGTCTTGCTCCTTGATAGCAATCTGATGATATCCAGAAAGGAGGTCGGTCTTGGAGAAGACTGAGGCTCCTTTCAACTGGTCGAATAGGTTGTCGATGCGTGGCAATGGGTATTTATTCTTGATTGTAACCGCATTCAACTCGCAGTAGTCAATACAAAGTCGGAGGCTACCATCCTTCTTCTTCACAAAGAGAACTGGTGCTCCCCAGGGTGATACGCTCGGGCGTATAAACCCTTTGTCGAGAAGATCTCGTAGTTGTTCTTTCAGTTCAGTCATTTCAGCAGGTGCCATGCGGTACGGTGCCCTAGCAATGGGACCGGTACCTGGCAAAAGGTCAATCTCAAATTCTACCGCTCTCTAAGGTGGCATGCCAGGTAGCTCCTTAGGGAATACATCAGGAAATTCAGATACGATCGGTACTCCATCATTGAACTCTGGATCTCTCTCCAGGTCTTGTACATAACACAAATATACTTTATGTCCCTTTCTGAGCTCCCGGTACATGGCCATGGCGGAGATAACTGTGGTCGAAGGCTCTCTCGGTCTCTGGCGGTAAGATACAGTAACCCCAGAAGGACTCTTGAGCAGCAATCGATGCTTGGCGCAGAGGATCCTACCCTTGTGCCGCTCCAACCAATTCATTCCGACTATTATGTCGAATCCCAATCCATTAAACTCGATGAAGGAGATGGGAAACGATTCGCCTTTGATTTGGATTGTGGCTACTTTGTAATACTTGGTGCACGGTACTCGCCCCTTCGATGGGAGAGTAACCAGAAAATTAGGTAGCTCATCCGCATTTAGCTTCAGCCTCTTCACAAAAGATGGTGATACGAAGGTGTGAGAGGCGCCGGAGTCGAATAACACATTGGCTTCAATTCCATTCACTGGAAATGTTCCCGTTAAGATGGTGCCGCTTTTGCCGGCTTGTGCTTCGGTGAGGATACTCAGGTTACCTTCGGTACCGAGTCCACAACCTATTGAAGTCACAATTTCATAAGTATTGATGGTTGACACAAGTGGAATTTAAATCAACACTGCTTTTTATTGATAAACCAACCATCATACATACCGTGTCTCTAATACACGTTACTAATACATTACATGATACTATGAATTTAATACTTCCTAAAGGTAAGGTTCAGGCGTCCTGGTTTCATGTGTGTGGCATTGATTATTGCCGGTGGTGCCGTATTCAACTTGATCTTGTTGATCCCGTGATACAACATCCTAGAGTTTCCACCCATGATTAGGACATCTCCTGATCTCAATACCAATTTCTGAGCGAGGTCCACACGCTTCTTCTCGCTATACATAAATACGGTGTCAGCACCAATGGACCAAGACACTACGGGCACTCCTTGTTCAAGAGATTATGTTGTCTCGTCCTTGTCTTGGTGTAACCCAAGTCGTCCTTCTTTCTCATAGAAGTTGACGATACAAAGGTCCGCTTCAAGTGCGGGGATTGGATCATATTCGCATTGTTGTGCAAGTTCCACTGCTTGTGTAACAAGTGTAAGAAATTCTGGAGGTATTGTCGGTGGCGTCGCTCCGTCTTGTGTTCGTTTATCTTGGTATGTCTTGGTATAAGGATTTCAATCCTTTCCCAAGCACATCATCTTCAGTTTCATCTTCGCTCCACCGGGGAATTCGGGTGTATAGAATCCTCCTTGACCCGTTCCTAGTTCATTGCATCGTCGAATGATTGAGATTTGGGCTTCGGGTGTCAGGTATTCCTTTAATAGAATCATACCTGGTCGGATGACCTGACACTGTTCGTTGGTGTAGTAGTGATTGGTGATGTCGGTCTCTTCTTGATTCGGTTTCGAAGGTATCGGATAGCAGATGCTAAAACTGCCTATGGTTATGAATTTTACCTGGGCCGGACTTAGAACCTGACCCATCACGGTCGATAACATGCAAGACAGGCTGCCTCTGGGGTGCGCCCCTCTGAGGTCCCCGGGATCCCTGTCCCTGTGGTGCCTGCTGGGTCGGTGTATCGCCAGATGCAACCTCCTTGCCTTCCCTCTGCTTATAGTTCTGGAAGTTCCCTCTCGGTTTAGCATTTTCGGGGCATACATTGGCTCAGTGTCCGGGCTTCTGACAATTGTAGCACCGGGTTTCTCTCCCTTGGCAATCCTTGCCGGGATTGTCTTGGTTGCACTTCCGGCACACATAAGCGCGGCCGTCAAAGAAGTTCTTGGTGAAACCGGAGCCAGAACCCTTAGGTGGGTGTGATCTCAGTGGCTTCGCAGCCACCGGCGCAGAAGAACCTAGTTGAAGTAGCTCAACTGGTTTGCCCTGCTCAGCATGGGCACTGCTCTCACTTGGGAAGTTCTTTTGGGTTTGATGAAAGAATTTCCCTTTCTTCTTCTTCCAACTTTTGCCTTGGTTCTGCTCCTCGGCACCAGTGTTCTTACTGTTAGCCTTGTGCTTTAGCGCGGTTTCTTCATCCCGTAGTTGGCAAGTGATTTCAATGCGAGATGCCGCGTGATAACACTCCTGAAGGGAGGTAAATCTAGTGTAGCCCATACCGTACCGCAGGCGATGGCTCAGACCGCCATAAAAGCGATCGATCAACACCTGGCCGGTGTACCCAAGGTCGGGTAGTAGACGGAGGATAGAAGTGAAGGTTCTGTAGTATTCATCAACAGACATCTTGTCTGTTATTTTCAAGGCATCCATCTCTAGCCTTTTCTTGGTTTTCATGTGTTCCGGATAGTATTTGGATCGGAGGAGGGATGCAAAGGATTCCCAATCGAAAGTAGGGTCATTGACATGCTCATGCTTGACTAGCTTCCACCAATCCATGGCTGCATCTTTCAGATAGTAGGCTGCTACTCTAACTCGAACTCCAGCAGGAGCTTCGAGGGTTTCAAACATCGTCTCCATCTCAGAGATATAGGCTTCTAGCTTAGCCGGATCACTCTCGCCCCTAAAGCAGGGAGTGCGGAGTTCCGCTACAGCTTTTACCCAGTTGGCTTCTCTGGGTGGAGGGGGCGGGATTGGTCCCGTTTGAGTCTGTTGATTCTGTTGGTTTTGTTGCATAACATTGATTACTTGCGGTAGCATCTACGCTACCGTGGCGGCGACGATCTCTGCTATCGTCTGCACGCCAGGTCCGTCAGAGGCTTCGCCTCTTCCTCGGCCTCGGCCTCGTCCTGACATCTGAACATTTAGCATTTACATTAGGCTTCGCAAGATATGACTCAAGGGTCTTGGAATTTAAGCAAGGTATCATCCATAAGGACGTCAAGGGTATCCGTCGTTAACAACGGTAGTTTCTAGTTAGGTTTCTAAGTATCCGTCTTAAGACGGTTGAAATCCTAACTCGGTAATCCCTATGCTCGGTACTAAGGACATCAGAGCATAACTACGCTCTGATACCACTTTTTGTAACACCCCTACCGTTAATCCTATGCTTACCGTCCAATCATCCCACAATTCTATCAGTTTGCAGCGGAAGACTACTACTACTATGGAGGGTGGTACAACACCGCTAACCGCCCATACGGCTAGCTAGGCTTACCTTACTTACAGTTACGATCTGTTGATCATAGTATACCAAGCTATTACATTACTTACCAAATTCCAAATACTGAATACTTACATTAATGGATTACCGAGTACCAAAGTATATTCAATTTACATTCCTTACAAGTTTACCAAAAATAATGAGTTTAACAAACTACTCATCTATACCCATTCTCCATCCTATCTATATTCAAAAGGGTGTACCCCATGGTACATCGGTTAACAAAAGCTAGAGCCGTGTACTACTTAGTACACCATTCATAATTCCTTAATTACAGACAAAAAGAAGACAAACTAATCTTCACCATCTTCACCCGTCTCGAGGACCTGCATTCATATTAAAAACATCGCCCCAAGGGGCTCAGCAAAAGCTGCGCATGAACTTCGCATATACCGCGTGCTAACATGGGCACGCCGACTGATTAAGGTCAGATAAACATGCGGTTCTTTAATTTCATACAACGTGCTTTGCATAAAACATACATGCATATGCAATACATCATACATTCCAAGGCAACAATACAATAGTACACACATTACTTACCTTCCCAAGTGTTAGCCAATTTACGCATCCGGGTCAATCGGAATGCAATTTACTCTTTTACTCGTTACTCATTAATTACTCTTACTTTACTTACATACTTACTTTTACTTTACTTACTCATTCTTTACTTACTCATACTCATGTTAAGTCGGTGTGAACTCCGGTCCGGGGACTACACCGTCCCACCACCGGGATTTACTTGACTCACCAATCCGGGATGCTACCCACTTAAGGGATTTGGGCCGCGGACCAGTTTAAAAGTCAGGACTTGGATCCAACCTCTTGTGTCTCCGCATTCTCACGCGTGGCCGAAACTATATCGTACTTCTACTCATTCCAATTTAATTACCAATTTAAGTTAGATTGGTTAGCTTGTTAGGAATCAGTTAGATGTCCAATCATAAACACATTCGGTCACAGTACAATGCATCATACATACACACACTCATGTTCATCCATACATTTCATGAATTATACAAACTATGATTTATAGAAAATATTCAACACGATACAACACTACATATTCACAAGTAAGCATAATAACTCCGATTCGTGCGTTTATCTTATTTGGTGATCAATTAGCACACAACACACAAATCAGAGTAACCAAGGTAGCATACGGGGCATGAGAAATTCATACCGTTAACCGTTGTACTTGTATCCGACGTTCCTCCGGTGTTCACAAATCAAATCCTATGATATACATGCAAGCGAGTGATTAATCTAACTATCATTAACTTAACCCGACTGCTCTTACGGTTCCTAACTCATACTTACTACATCTTTACAATCCTTATACTTACCTATGGTTTACTTACTCTTCCTTAGTTTTAAAATTTGTTTATACTCTTAATGACCTTTAAACATCCTTAATTAAGTCCTAATTATCTTATACTATCATTACCATTCACTTCCTTACCTTAATACCCTTTTAGTAAGCTTAATTTTACAAATTTGTGTTGGTCCGGGACCTTGTCCGGGTCTTAAGTCCCGGACCAACATGTGGTCCAACTCTCAGACAGTTTTTTAACTATGGTCCGGGACCTTATACTTAAGGTAAGTCCCGGACCCAAAGCTTTGAAACTCTCGGCCTATTTTCTTACTATGGTCTGGGTCCTCTTACAAGAGGTAAGTCCCGGACTTTACCTTTGAAAAATTCTCGGTTGTTTTGCAGGGGTGGTCCGGGTCCTTGTATGGAACTTAAGTCCTGGACCACTCCTTGTTCCAGCTCTTAGCTAAAAATTCCAGCATGGTTCGGGTCCTTGTCCATGGACTAAGTCCCGGACCTGCTGCAGTATTTTGCAGATTTTAACATTTCCTTTATCTGTTACAAACCAAACTTTGTCTAATTAATCCCCCATTGTTCCTACACTTAATTCCACATATTTTAGCACCTAATTAGCCTCCTAACATGTTTAATTCCCTTACTAACCTATTACACCTTTTATACTAATTCACTCTCATATTTTCTTAAGTTCTCATTTCAGCACTTACCCTTTCTTCCTTAGTTGCATTTGCTACAGATTTTGCCTCCAACCCTCTCTATCTATAGTTCCTTCTTCTAATGTCATTTCTAAAGTTTCTAATGCATTACATACCTCTCCTAACCTGCCCATTAATTAGCTCCATTAAAGATCTGTTACAAGGGTGTAATTCCTACCTAGTTAGACTCTTAAGTCCTCTAGTTTCTAGGTGAAATTTGCCATAGTCTCCCCTATATTTTTATACTCTCACCACATCATTTATCCACACATTTCTATCCAACTCACCTGTTTTCATCATTCACCAATATACCAAGCTCTCATACACAAATACCGACACTAAAACACTCCAAAAATTCCTGCAATCAACATCCCATCACCAACTATTTTTACACAAGTTTTACATGTCTTTTAAGGGTTTAAACATTTGTATTCTCTTACACATTACACTACTACCCATTACTAGATTCAATACACATTTAATGGGTTACTAAAATCTGTTACAACAAACATTTTACAGGACTACACAAAGATAAGCATAGTTTACCTTGTTTCTCTTCTAGTTTTTCCTTTTCTCCTTCTTGCTTCTTCCTTCTTCCTTTTCTCTCTTTCCACCGATTTTAGTAGCTTAAACCCTCTAACACTACAACCCATATATGCACACCATTTTAATACACTAACTAACCCTTTCCAATCTTTAAAGCTTAATGTGAGTTTTAGGGTTTAGAATTTCATTACCTTGCAAGGGTGTAGGTAATGCTTGGAACAGCTCAAGAACAATATTTCTCACCCTCCAAGAGTGCTAAAATCGGCTAGAGTACAAAGGGGCAAATAAGAGTTTAGCTTTAAATTTCGTTTTGCCCACATGGCTAGAAAAACAATAAGGTTTCAAGAATATTTTTACCTAAGATGACAAGGAGAAGGAGGTGGTTCTAATGGTAGTCTTGAAGCTCCAAATGCTACACACCCATGGAGAAAAGTTCTTGTTTTCGAATTTTGAAAGGAGGGATATGTTCTCCTTGATGAGAGGATTCTAATGGTATAATTTTTGTAATTTTTGATGGAGATTCAAGGGGTTAACAAGAGGAGAGAAGTGAGGTTTTTGTGTGGGTTTCTCCTTTCACCATTGTTGTCCGGTTGGGGAAGAAGAAGAGAATAGAGAGTGAGGGAGATGGAGGCTGTTACGTGAGTGAAGAGAATGAGGGTAGGAGAGAGAGTGAGTGAGATAAGTAAAGTAATGTTACTTTTTGCTTTTTAATTGTTTTTGTTGTTTTGTAAATAAGAGGGGATAAGTGAGTTTGTGAGAGAGGGGGATGGGGGCCGGCTGGCACACAGCACACACACACACTTTACATTTTTGTTTTCAAAAGTGGACACATTACTTTGGTCTATTTATGTTTGTACCCCACAACTTTCCGTTTTTGACAGTTTTTACTATTTTCTCGTTATATTGATTTTATTGGTTCTAAACCTTCACTATTATTTATTAATGACTATTTGGTAGACCAAAATTGTTACGAGTCTATTTGACCCCCTTAAAGTCACGTTTTCCCGGTTTCCTCGAAAAACGCGCTTTAAGGTTCGTTAGTGTTTTTAATCCATTTTAAGGATCTGTTTTCTTCGGGATTTGTTCCCTCATGATTATTTATACTTAATTAAGCTTCTAAAATATTTATTAGCCTAATTAATCACTATTTTTAATTACGGGGTATTTTATACACAGCTTGACCCGGTGATCCCTGAAGCTGAGGCTCCTCTTCCTAATGTTGAGCAAAATGAAAAAACTGCACCAGCAAGTTCTTAGGAGGAACCAGTTGAAGAGGAGGTGACGATTAGCAAGACTCCTAAGATTTCCACACCTCCACGCCGCGCAGTTGATGAAGCATCGGTTGCTTTTCCAAACCGGTTGAAGAAGAGAGACCTGGATGAGCAGTTTGGTAAGTTCTTAAGTATCTTTAAGAAACTAACCATTAACATTCCTTTTTCTGAAGCGTTGGAGCAGATGCCGATATATGCGAAGTTCATGAAGGACAACCTGTCCAATAGACGGTCCTTAGTGAAGAAGGATACTGTGCAGCTTACCGAGAGCGTCTCAGCCGTCCTTTCGAAGAAGCTTCCACCTAAGCTTGATGATGCAGGTACTCCGGTTATACCTTGCGCGATAGGTAATGTGCAATGTGGTAAGGGTTTATGTGACTTAGGTGCGAGTATTAATTTAATTCCCTTATCAATGTATTTGAAGCTTGGTTTAGGAGAATGTGAACCTACCCGAATTACTATACAATTAGCTGATAGGTCAATCATCCTACCTAAAGGGGTGGTAAGGGATTTAATTGTTTCGGTTGGTACTTTTGCTTTCCCTGCTGACTTTGTTATTTTAGACATAGAGGAGGACAAGGTAGTACCGCTTATCTAAGGTCGACCATTCATGCGTACAGCAAGGACCCTCATTGATGTTGAAGGAGGGAAGATTATACTACGGTTACATGATGAGCAGCTTGTATTTGATATGACCAAGGCTACTACCCACCCTTTGATGTTCATGCTTGTTTCAGTTTAGATTGCATTGATACCTTGATGCAGGACTATTCTTACAGCCCCACGGAGCTGGATGCATTGGAGAAGTGCTTGGTAGAATCCATAGAAACAGCTCATGATGATTCTGAGGTCTCTGCTGCAGCATTTCAGCTTGCTGCTGGGAGGCCATATAGGAAGAACCACATAATCGAAGAGGAACCGCGGACCGAGTTCCAAAGACGCTAGCTCCTTCTATGGAATCACCACCTTCCCTTGAAATTAAACCCTCTTCCTAGTCACCTTAAATATGCTTTCTTAGTTCCTCCATTTGATTTGTTTGTCATTATTTCTAATAGTTTAACCAATGAACAGGAGGAAGCCTTGTTGCAGGTTCTAAAGAGGAACAAAGAGGCACTAGGGTGGTCCATTGCTGATATCAAAGGCTTGCCCCTACATTCTGCACTCACCGCATTTACCTTGAGGAGAATGACAAACCAACGAGACAGCCTCAGCAAAGACTGAACCCACACATGAAAAAGGTGGTTAAGAAGGAGGTTATCAAGCTCTTGGATGCAGGTATCATCTACCCCATTTCTGACAGCGAATGGGTAAGTCCTACACAGGTCGTACTAAGAAAGGAGGTTTAACTGTGGTGCCTAATGATAAAGGTGAATTAATTCCTCAGCGTACTATTACACCGGGCATAGAGTTTGCATTAATTATAGGAAATTAAATGCTGCCACTAGGAAAGACCATTTCCCCCTTCCTTTTATTGACCAGATGCTAGAGAGGCTTGCAGAACAAGACTATTATTGTTTCTTAGATGGTTACTCCGGTTATTTTCAGATTCCAATTGCTAAGGAAGACCAAGAGAAAACCACTTTTACATGTCTGTATGGTACTTATGCTAATCGACGCATGCCCTTTGGTTTGTGTAATGCACCAGCTACATTTCAAAGATGCATGACTTCTATCTTTGCTGATTTTATTGAAAAGTGCATCGAAATCTTTATGGATGATTTTTCTGTCTTTGGACCGACTTTTGATTCATGTTTGAGAGACTTGGATTTAATCTTAGCTAGATGCAAGGAAACTAACTTGCTGCTCAATTGGGAGAAGTGCCACTTCATGGTGCAGGAAGGCATCATGCTCGGACATAAGATTTTTAAGAAAGGGATCGAGGTAGACAAATCAAAGATTGAAGTAATAGAGCAGCTGCCACCACCATCATCGGTAAAGGATGTCCGGAGTTTTCTCGGTCACGCAGGTTTTTATAGGCGTTTTGTTAAGGATTTCTCCAAGATCTCTAAGCCTCTCTGTGATTTGTTAATTAAGGATGCTAAATTGGAGTTTACGAAAGAGTGCTTAGATGCTTTTAACTTACTCAAGGTTAAATTGGTTTCTGCACCTATTATTGTTGCTCCTGATTGGTCATTACCTTTTGAGATAATGTGTGATGCCAGCGATTACGCATTGGGAGCAGCTTTGGGTCAGAGGCATGACAAGGTGTTGAGGATAGTCTACTGTGCTAGTAAGACTATGGATGAGGCGCAGAAGAACTACGCAACAACGGAGAAGGAGCTGCTGTCAATTGTCTTTGCATGTGATAAGTTTCGATCGTACATTATTGGCAGCAAAGTCATTGTACACACTGACCATTCCGCTCTCAGGTATCTCTTTGGAAAGATTGATGCTAAACCTCGTTTGATCAGATGGATTTTACTTCTGCAGGAATTTGACATTGAGATTAGAGACAGACCTGGAGCGCAGAACGGAGTGGCAGATCACTTATCCCGTATGGAAGTTCCAGATGATGGCAGGCCGATTAACGAGTATTTTCCTGATGAGTTTGTCTACATGATCAGTCATTCCATGGACCCTTGGTGTGCTGATATTGCGAACTTCCTAGCTAAGGGTATCGTCCCTCCAGAGTTGACATATCAGCAGAAGAAGAAGTTTTTCTCCACTGTTAAGCATTACATTTGGGACGATCCGTTTCTGTTCAAGGTCTGTGCAGATGGTATGATTCATCGGTGCATTTCTGAAGAGGAAGCTAGAGACATCCTATTGCATTGTCACTCTAGAGAAGTAGGGGGTCATTTTGGTCCGGCTAGGACAGCCGCGAAAGTTTTGGAGGCTGGCTTTTTTGGAAAACTATGAACAAGGATTGCTATCAATTTGTTCCCACTTGTGATCAATGTCAAAGGCAGGGGAATTTATCCAGATGTTGCTTTGTTGTTGAGATGCGAAACAGTGGGGTTTTTGATGTTGCTTTGTTGTTGAGATGCGAAACAGTGGGGTTTTCTATGAGATTTGTGTGAATTTAGGTTGAATTTTAGTGGAATTCGGAAATTGGTGTTCGCGGCGCGCTTTTAGGGTTCATACGTGCGTCCGGATCTGCGTCCGGCTAAGTTGACCCGGACGTAGATCCAGACATGTTAAAATTTTCCAATTTTCTTCAATTGTTTTCTAGGTTTATGTTGTATTGTTTCTTGCTATTGTTTGCTATGTTTAGATGTTTTAATGCATTGGTAATTGTAGATTAACTATGTCAAAGAATATGTTCAAATAGAACATGTTGCTCGATCGGTTTCGGGTCTTGGTGTGTCTTTTGCTTCTCTTTTCTTGCTGTTTAGGTTTCTTACTGCATTTGTTTGTCGTTTAGATGGCTCGCACTAGAGGAGGGGTGCTACACGCACGGGGTCCTCTTCGAGGAACCCACGCCCTGACGACAAGTCTGCGCCGGCCCCCACCCCACTCTGACCTGATGGCTTTATATCTGCTACCGCCCGGGCCTGGTATGAGCAGGGTGGATCCTTTGTCATTGAGCGGCGCATCACCGCCGAGCATCAACTGCCACTGTCTTACAAACATATTTTGGTTGTTTGGCGCCAGCATTATCCTGCGCATGGGCGAGGGTGTCCTTCTCACCGGACCTAGTACGAGAATTCTATGCCAATGCTGTGGCATCAGACACGACAAACATGATCACATCCTATGTGCACCAGCTCCAGGTTAAGGTAACCCCTGAGACTTTAAGTGTTATTTTACTCCTCCCGGACAATGATGCGACCCATCTAGATTTTACGGAGGACGAGCTTAGGAAGAGTAAGTCTAGGTGGTTACAAGAGGTCGGGAGTACACTACTCGCTGACAAGGGGGGAGTAAGACCGTACTCCCATATGCTCTCCTCCCTCTCTCCCCAGAGGACCCTTGCAGAGATCCTCAGTCATCAGATCCGGCCTCATGCCGGAAATGATGCTTCTAACGAGGATTGTGTTCTCCTTGACTACCTCCTGGCCGCACCGCATCCACCATCTCAGCAGCTCTCGCTCCCTTTCGTGATGTTTAGGCAGCTTGCATAGGGTGGTGACTTATCTGAGGACGACGAAGAAGAAGATCACCCCTATCTTCCCATCTTTATCCAGCATCTTCTTGTCTCCACACTCCCCGAGGATATCTTCACCGATCTCGAGGTGAGAGAGGGAGAGACACCCATCTCCGTCGGGACCTTCAGGATATGGGGCTTCTTACGCCTCGATGACGGCAGCTGGGTGAAGGGCAGTGTGGGCCTAGGATCCACGCACCTCTACGATCTCTAGTCTACTCCGGCGCCTACTGCTACCATGGCGCCTCCTATGCCCCAGTGATGAGCATCCCGCCAGAGATGCAGACCATGATGGACTCCCTACTCCAGCAGCAGCAGAGGATGGAGCAGCGCTTTGGGGGTATGGAGCAGCAGTTTGGGGTTACAACAGCAGGTCGGGGATGTCCAGCAGCGCCAGGTGTGCATGGATGGCACATAGATGACATCCGCCAGACTCAAGAGCACCTCCAGACAGAGCAGACTTCCCTCTGCGACACCCAGACTATGCTCACAGAGCGCTTGGAGCGTAGTGATGCTTTTCAGCGAGAGACTGCTCAGTTCATGGCACATGCATCTGCTCACCAGAGAGAGGCATCAGCTCATCAGGCCCAGACTACCCAGCTCTTACAGATGCTCATGGCCCAGATGGGAGCGAGACCTCCGACACCACCACCACCTCAGTGACCGTCATCCTATCTTTACTGCTTTCTTTTATTTTGTTTGTTTTTCAGTACTTTTCTTTTACTTTTGACTTATTTTACTTTTGTTTGTTAAAACTAACAGTAAAACACGAGACTGCAGGTGAAGTGGTAATGGTTATATTAGGCAGTATTTTAAATTCTTAATTGCTAAATTTCATGTTTCTCTGAGCAGTGCAGCGTTCTTAAATGATTAATTTACATTTCACCTCTATTGCGAAACAAACGGCTATAAGTACAGGAAATGGAACCACACTACTTGCGAACGTCTGCTAAGCTTGAATTATGGGGAGTATTCTTTCACTAAATATAACTCATACGATTCAAATATTCTCTGTCGTTCGAGTTAATGCACTTTATTTTGTGGTTGTACATGCCAGTGAAAAATTAGCAACTTTTACTCTGCACAACATGCATACTGTCTGTGACTCATGAGGAATATCTTGACCCCAGCAAAACTTCAAGTGTGAGGAAGAACATCTTCCTCAATCTATAACTCCAGGGGAGTCTCAGTTCCTAATTTAACTTATTAATGTTCCACCTTTCTTGCGTTGAGGGCTAATTATTGCATATGCATCTATTATGAGTATAGCATGTTTTGAAAGCTCTTTTCACTGCTTTTATTCTATGACCAATGAGGACATTGCTCCTCTTAAGTGTGAGGAAGGAAAGACCTTTCCCTGAAAACATGCTAGTTGTTCTTTAATGCCACACTTGCTTTTTGCTGCTCTAGTGCCTGTGCACACTGAGTGAAATTAAACCAAGTGAAAACCGTAGGAATCTTTTTGCTTGATGAGGTTTGTATAAATAATTTTATTTAAAAATACTCTCTTTTCACTAAAATATTATAGATTGGCTAGTTGTGGAAACCAGATTATTTTAGCTTGGGATTTTGGAAATGAAGTGAATGTTTGGAATGAAAAGGATAAGGCAAGGTACTCCACTGATCAAAATTTTTTTCCTAACAATAGCAGGCCTCGTCTATCCGAATATAAGTCTTAAGGGTGCCTTAACACCTATCTACCTAAGGTCTCGGGATCTGGGATAGTTGGCCCAACACCATCTCAAGGATATAGAGAAAAGTCTGGGTTATGGAATAACTCTACAAGATCTCAAATATTAGTTTGTTCTTGAGGATAAATGCTTTCGCTTACAAAAGAGATAATTGCAGTTAAATTCATACTTTTGATCATGAGTACGTGGTGTTGAAAGGTATTGCGGAATAAGACATTACTTCACACCCCTTGTCATCCAAAGGTTAGAGGAATGAAAATTGGTGGAAAGTCCCAAGCTAAGCTAACTTGTTTTTCTACAATCTAGTTTCTCTATGCTTTTATAAAATTGTTCTTGCTTCACTGTTTGTGAAAACCTACCTCTAGAGAGCAAGATTATTCTTTCATTTATCACTTTGTTTGATTTTTCCCTGCACTTGTTTAAATTTTGAGATTATTTGACGGTTTTAGAGATATTCTTATTCCTTATTTGCTTGAGGACAAGCAAAAGCTTAAGTGTGAGGAAGTTGATAAGTGTGAAACATATAGGCTGTTAAGGGCTTAATTACCTTATAATCTGCTACAATTTAAGCAATGTTTCCCACTTATTATGTGTTTTTCCTAAGATTGATGTTTTGATATGAATTGACACATTTTATGTGATAAATATAGGAAAAACCCAGATAAATAAAGATTTTACATCATAAGGATTGCAACGCAACAAACGGGGAACAAATCCGGAAAAAGAGGCAAAGATTGGTCACATCCGGGTCAAGATAGCCGGACGCAAATCCGGACGTCACATGTCCGGATCCGGACGCAAGCCGGACGTGACCCAAACTCCAGATCCTAGAGTTCTGTGTCTTGTCCGGATCCGGACAAAGATCCGGACACACCCCGAGTTTCAGATCCAAAACCACTGTCTCACATCCGGATCCTGACACAGATCCGGACGTCACACAGAAACGAAAAATAAAAACGCATGCGCTGATAATCGGGCTTTCGGTGCAATTATCAGCCGAGCGGCGGTTTAGCCCATACTTCCCCTAAATTAAGGCACGACCATGCTCAATTAATTTCCCCTCACCACACCACTAACCTATGTTTTTCTTCTAAGCCTATATAAACCCAGCTCCTGCTTCATTTCAATTTGTACCAGACTCTCAGAGTCTAAACATCACACTCTCCTCCTCTCCCTCCATATCATCTGCTCATCCACGATAAACCCCTCATCTCCATTCATAAATCTTCATCCATAACCCTTCCCCCTCACTCACAGACAGAAACCAGCTCGTGGGACTTCATTTATCCGCGTCCGGATCAACGTCCGGATCCAGACAGACCCAGGACAACGTGTCCGGATCGACGTCCGACCCCAGATAGCCGGACGTGACACAGACGAGAGTGGACACGACGACGGCTTCTAAAATCAGTTTTTCTGCTAAATCCCTCTATTCTTATGCTGTTTATGCTGAGCATTGTTATTATGTCTATGGCGGAGTAGTCACTTTTAATTTCGGTTTACTATGTATCTCTAGATTCATTATTTCTGAACCTTTGTGATTTTGCAGTACTTTAGAATAAAGTTCTTTCCCTTATGAATTCCTAAACTTTTTAATCTGATCAATTATTGAGTTTATCAGTTTGTTAGCTTATAAGTGAGAACTGCGGCTATCAATTGACTATAGGGAAAAGAACCAGTTAGTATAGAGATGGTAATTCCTCTAAACCACTAGCAGACCAGTAATCTAGACTATGCTTAAAGCAATTAGTAAACAGTGGATTCATAACGAGAGTTAGGATTCGGTCTTTGCTAATTAGAATTCGTGGAACGGGAGACCGAATACGAGTTATCATTATTCTAGGGTTTTATTCATAATTCTGTAGAAATCACTTAGGAGAAGAAACTGCAAATCTAGAGAGAAGTAGTAAACCAGAATGTCCTTTATCGAACAAAAACCAAATCAATTATTTACCTGTTATTTATTGTTTATTGAACTCTTTTACAACATTCACCATCACACACAAAAACCCCCAATTTCCTGTTATTTATATTATGCTTGTTTGTGTGTAAGTAGAAATTAAACTAGACACTGCCTCATTTGGTTCGATACTCAGGGAATACTCCGAGATTTAAACTTGCTATAATCGACCGGTACACTTGCCGTTAGGTTAAACCCCCAACAAAAATTTACCGTTAGGTTTTACCCCAACAAGTTTTTGAAAAAAGTTGTACGGGTAAAACGTATAACAACAAGTGTACTGGTATGTTGTAGCAAGTTTTCTTAGGTAGTATTCCCTAGGTTATCGAACCAAAGGAGGCTGTGACTAGTTTAATCTTTAATCTATCTAACTAATAAACTGAAGGAAAAATAACAATAATAGATTGGGGGTTTGATTGCAGAAATTATATAATTAAATACACTGAAAACAAATAAAAGTGATTATCTAATAAATCTAAAGGGTGAATCCTGGTTTACTATTTCTTCCTAGTTTATCAATTCCCTTCCTGAGTGTTTCTAAATTCTAGATTGCAATCTTAGATCTAAATTAATCTAAAACCGGTCTCCCGCAAGATAGATTCTTACTAGAAATTCCCAAATCCTAACTCTCGTTACGAATTTACAAATTAACTAGTAGCACTAACGGTTCATTTGGTTTCTAGTCAGTTAATCCCCAGGAATTTCCATCTGTAGTTTCACTGGTAATATTCCTATGGTCTAATGAACGCCGCAGTTCTCACTTGTAAGCGATTCATACCAAATAAACTCAAGAAATAATTAATCACAAGAGAATTCAATGAATAACTAGGAATAAAACTACAATCTATATATAATTTATATTTAACAACTCAGAAAGAAAAACAATAAACTAGTTTTCCATAGTAAAACTAGAATTCTAACAACTACTGAGACAATGGAGATAAAGAAATAATAACGATAATTAAAAGATTAGAAAACGTCATCTGATTGAAGAACCGATGACGAATCCGGTCTCTGTCTTCTACTCCGGTCTGTCAAAATTGTCTGATGTGTCTCCCTCTGTCTGTCTCTTGCTCGTCTCTGTGCTAGAACTGCTCGCTCGAACTCTCTCTGTCTTCACGACAGCGCTAGGCTTCAGAATTCTTGCCGTGTGATTCTGTTCATCCCACTGGAGATATCTTCTGTTTCGTATATATCTATATATATGCTCACGGCTTGGGTTTATAAAATATCAGCCAAAAAATAATAAAAGAAATGTGCAGCCCGGTCCATGGTATATGCATGCGCTGGACATTCCTTTTTTTGAAACATTCTCCCGACGTACTCCTTTACTATCATATATATGATATAATATATTAAATATTATCTTCATGTGCAGATTCTCCCGACGTCCTCCTTTTCTATCATATATATATGATATAATATATTAAATATTATCTTCATGTGCAGCAGTATTCTCCATTCTTGTTTCATGCCAGCTCGAACAAAAGCATCCAATATCATGGGTTTAATGATATTAAATATCATATATGATTGCAGCCGTCTAGTCCATGAGTAATCGGTACATTTGTGGCCTTTAGTAGGTTTGCGCCTCTTGTATTTGTCGGCTCCAGATTGTGAGTGCATGACCCATGATGTATGCATGTATGTGTAATTGTATATTGCAGCCGGTCTCTATAAAAAGAAGTCCAGCATATCAAATGTCTGCGCCTTCTGAATTTCTTTGTCGGCGCCTCTGAAGTAGATGTTGGCTCCATGTTATAGTCTACGGCCCATGTCATGCTACCGTGTTGATATATTAAATTAACCCACTTTAGTGTGCTAACTCTATTCCCATAAAATCCCCACGACAGCATAAAAGATGTGCCTTTCTTCTTTGCTCCCGGACGGTCGCTCACAAACATGCGGTACAACCCACTTTGATATCTCCATGCAGCCCATGATCCATGTGCATGAATTTTGTGAATGTCCAGCATGTTGGTCTTTGGCAATTGTCTGCGCCTCTGTAGCTTAACTGTTGTCGGCCAAGCAATCTCGAGCGTCTGCGCCTCCGATAGCCTTTAAGATAAAAGTTGTGGTGTTATATATATGTGGCCCGCACACAAGATATATTGGTCCGAGTTTATTGTCTAGCAGACAAATGTTATTAGACATTTTCTTCAGCGTTTTTAACCTGTTTTAGCATAAAATCACAAGTAAGGGGAGTTCTTCTAATATAACAAAAAATAACATATAAGTAAGGAATTTATCATATAATCCAATAAAATATTAATCACATTAAGCATAGAAATATAGATAAATTTTGCACTTATCAACTACCCCACACTTAGCTTTTGCTTGTCCTCAAGCAAATAAAGAACATATCTGCTCCAAACCGAAACATCAAACTCCAGGATCAAACATAAGCAGAAGGAAAAACAAGTAAACTGACAATCAGAAAAATCAGTCTGCTTTAAGCTATCAGTTTTTGCAAACAGTGAATAATGAATAATTTTAATAAAAGCATAAAATAAACTGAATTGTAAAAACTGAAACACATGTTAGCTTAGGACCTTCCACTAATTTCTCTCCATTACCTTTTATATGACAAGGGGTATGAAGTTGTGCCTTATTCCGCAATACCTTTCAACACCACGCACTCATGATCAAAAACTAAAAAAATACTGTAATTAAATATTTCGTATGCAAAAACTTTTCTTCGTCAAGAAACAAAAACAAACAATTTATTTGATTAATTGCATAGTTATTCCTTCACCTAGACTTTTCTCTTTATCCTTGTAGCGGCTTTGGGCCAACTATCCCAGATCACAAGACCTTAGGTAGATAGGTGATAAAGCACCCCGAGGACTTAATAACCAGAAAAGAGGCCTGATTCGGTTTAGGAAATTTTTGATCAGAGGAGTACCTTGCCTTATCCTTTCATTCCAAACATTCATATCATTCCCAAGATCCAAAGCTAAATGCATTTAGTCTCCACAATCAGCCAATCCATCAAATTTCAATGAAAACAGAGTAAATTTAAGAAAAACAATTTCGGATTGACAACTTTTAAGCAGAAAGATTTTTAATGTTGTCATCAGGCTCAACTTCAAACTTCCACAGATATTCTCACCCAAAATTCAACATTTATTGGCATTAGAGAAGCATATTCTTTATCACCTGAAAACAATCAGAAACTAATGGTCTGAAGTGATAACCGAAGGTCACTCCCTACCCCACACTTAAAATTAAACAATGTCCTCATTGTGTAACAAGGCAAGAGTGAAAAACTCAAAGCTCACAGAAAAACATTCAGGTCCGAAGGAAAACACAGAGTAGAGTAGTCATTAACAAAAATTAAAATTAAAAGAAAATAATCAAAACTAGAACTCCCCTGGATTTTGTTGTTGTTGCATATGTAGAACGACCCCACCCCACACTTGAGCTTTGCTCAAGTGTTGCAGCCTGGTTGCAGTATCACCATGAAGAATTCATCTGAAAAGAAAAACACTAGAAACAACCAAAACTACAAAACGAAGTTAAAAAATTAATAAACAACAAAACCAGGGAAATAACTACGAATGGAAATTAAAACTGAAATTAAAAATTGACAAAATAAGATATAACGCTGGGTTGCCTCCCATCCAGCTGCCCTTCTTTAACGTCTTTGGCTAGACGTGTCTCGTTCTCTCAAGAGACTCCAGATGATTGAGGTTTCTTTGGAACCCATCGACAAGAAGTTCGCGAAGCTTCCAAAACTTGTTTCGAAGACCTACCAGCATAAAATAGTAGTTGCTCACCCTCAGCATTCAAAGTAATCGTACCGTGAGCAACTTCGATTCGAGCGTCGGCTGTTGCTAGGAAGGGTCTTCCAAGGATGATGGGAACTGTCGGATCTGCAGCCATGTCGAGTACGACAAAATCACAAGGGAAGTACAGATGCTCCACCTTAACCATCATATCCTTAGCAATCCCACAAGGATAAACCATTGAGTGATCTGCTAGCTGAAGCATCATTCGTGTAGGCTGTAAGTCCACAATCCCTAGCTTTTCAAATACAGTGTATGGCATGAGACTGATTGACGCTCCCAAATCAGCAAGGCAGTGGTCGAAGTCAATGTCTCCTACTCTGCATGGAATTGTGAAACTTCCAGGATCTTTGCATTTTTCTGGAAGGCGCTTCTGTATGGTTGCTGAACAAGTTTCTGTGAGCTGAATAGTCCCTGTCTCAACTAACTTTGTCTTGTTAGATAAAAGCTTCCTTAAATACTTGGCATAGTTAGGCACCTTTGCAACTAATTCAATAAAAGGGATATCAACAGATAGTTGACGAAGTAAAGTAAGAAACTTATCAAACTCACTATCCTCTTTGGAGCGCTTGGTTCTGTTTGGGAAAGGAACTAGAGGAGCAACTTCAACTGCAGGTGGTGTAGCTGGAGAAGATTGGGTGGCTTTGCAATTACGCTCATTCTCTAGCACAGGTTCCTCTATATTCGCCACCTCAAGCTCAGTAGTTTTACCTTTACCACTTCTAGTAGTTACCTTCTTCACCGTTTCCTTTTCCTGTAAAGAACATTTATTAGCCAATATATCATCCGCTAGTTTTGCGTAATTTGGCATTAACTTAAGCACATCAAAAAAAGGCATATCCTTAGTTAATTTCTTGAAAATTTTAAGAAATTTTCCAAGTTGTTCATCAAGGTCCCTTTTCGTTAACCTGTTAGGAAAAGGAATAGGTTCTTCAAATTTACGATTAGATCTAGGAGAATAAGAGGGTTGAGTTTCAGGAGACTCCTTCTCCTTGGGTGTTTCATAAATTTTACTAGAGTCCTCAACCACTTTATGGAGAGAAGAAACTGGAGCAGCCTCTGAAACATCATTTGCTATAATAGTCACGGCATTAGCTTGCTCCTTAAGGTTTCTCTCTGACTGAG
Organism: Limonium bicolor; assembly: GCA_023374045.1. NCBI lineage: Eukaryota > Viridiplantae > Streptophyta > Magnoliopsida > Caryophyllales > Plumbaginaceae > Limonium > Limonium bicolor. Next base: position 60,679,250 of record CM041776.1, read on the forward strand.
TAAGCTGCTGAAACAATTCAGCCATCTGATTCTTCATATATCTATTGAATAACTCTTGATGTGCAATGAATGAATCCAGCTTACTCTCTTGCGCTGTTAAATGCTTCTCCGTTGTTGCAACAAATGTAGCAATCAAAGCTTCTAGATTCGAGGAGGAGCTATTATTAGTTTCCTCTGACTGCTGATGCTGCTGAGGTTGATAATGTGAAAAATTATTACGCTGCTGCCCAAAATTATTGTTGTCAGGCTGGTATCTTTGATTCTTCTGATTACGGTAAAAATTATCCGACCTATTCCCAACATAATTAATTGTTTCTCCCTGCTGTGGTATGCATTGACACATGCTGGAATCTCTTCCACAAAATTCACAAACAGAAGAGGGAGTAACTGTAGCAGCACTGTTCAGTTGAGGAGTTACCATATTCACCACTCTCTCGAATTGTTTAGTTAGGGCATCCATCTTGGTTGTAAGAAAAGTGAGGGAATCTACCTCATAAACACCTGCAGCTTTCTTTGAAGAAACTATAGAAGAAGCTCTTGCACCACCCCACTGATTAGCTGAATTTGTCAATGTTTCCAAAAGCTCTTTTATACGGGCAATGGGCAACTCCATAAGGCTCCCACCAGCACAAGTGTCCACCAGTATTCGGCTCTGGGGGTCCAAGTCTTTATAAAACGATTGTAGGACTACTTCTTCCCCCAAGCCATGGTGAGGAACTCTCCTAACAATTCCTTTAAATCTCTCCCAAGCTTCAGAAAGAGTTTCACCACTGTACTGCTTGAAATTAGTAATTCCCTCCTCGTGGTCAACATACGAGAAGGAGGGAAATACTTCACCAGAAAAACATTAGCCAACTCGGTCCAACTGGTGATACTGTTGGGCTCCAAAGAATTCAGCCACTCTACAGCTCGATCTCTCAGTGAAAATGGAAACAAGGTGAGTCGAGCTACCTCTTGAGATGCTGGAGTAGAACAAGCTCCAACCAGTCGTAGGAAGGATGTAAGATGTACATATGGGTCCTCTGTGACTATCCCGCTGAACTGTGGCGCATTCAAAACCATCGTGAATTAATGGGTGTTGAACTGCCATACTACTCCCGCCGGTAGTGCAGGGATCACTATGGGTGATGTGAGTCCCTCCACATTTGGACGGGTGTAGTCGTTCATCCGTCTCTCTTGGTTAGCTTCAACTCCACTCATGTCTGCTTCTTTAAATAAACTGATCAACTGGAAGTTCTGCAGAACAACTGATTTCTTCCTCCTCTAACAACTGTAAAACCTCTTCCTCTTCACCTACTGATTCCAGATTGAGCACTTGACGAATTCTCCTAGCTAATCTCTCAATCTCTGGATCAAGCTCAAATTCCGGTTCTCCTACAGAACGAGTATAGACCATAAACAAAAATTAAAGACAATAAAAAGAAAAAATAAAATACTAAACTGATCAAAATAAATTAGATAAACTATAATTAAAGTAAAAATAACAACAAAACTCAGTCAGAAAAATAATACCAACTAAACTACTATAACCGAAAATAAAATAAATCCAAACTAAATAAAACTAACCGAATTGAAATAAAATAGAAACAAAACAAAAATAAGCAAATTTAAGAAAAAATAAAATAAGGTCTAGCTAAAGGAAAAAAAAGAGTAAAATAAATGTAAACAAAACAAAACGAAAATGAAAAAAAAATAAAATTAAACTAAACAAGAATCTATCAATAAAAATAAAATAAACAGAAATAAAATAAAGATAAACAAATAAAGGAAAAACTAAATCAACTAAAGAGAAAAAAACGAAAATAAAATCAGCAAAATGCTAAAAAAGAATTAAAACTATTAAAATAGTAGACACAAAAATAAAATGAAATAAACCCAAACGAAATACTAAGCCTAAAAATAAAATAACTATAAATATAAAAACAATCAAACAATCAGAGTTTAATATAAAACCCAAACTCTAACAATTAAACAAAATTAAACAAAACAAAAATAAACTAAAAACAAACTAAACAAAATAAAAGAAAAGAGAATAAAAATAGACCGGGTAATTATTTCGGAAATCAAGGCAACCAGGGTTACCATTCTCAGCAGCAGAATCGTTACCAAGCTGGCGGTAACAGCAATTACAACCAAAGACCTCAACACCAGTATAATTCCTCTTATCAGAAGCAGCCACTACAGAATCAGCCAGTGCAGAATACAGGCGCTGGTGCGTCCTCTAGTATGGATGAAGTTCTGGCCAGAATGAATGATTTCATCACGGTTAACACCAAGAAATTTAATGAGCTGGAAGCTTTCAATCAGAAGCAGAGGACCTTCAACAATGATCAAAGGACATTCAATAGGAACATCGAGACTCAGCTATCTCAGATACCGCAGCAGTTGGCTCAGCGACCTTTGGCTTCTTTGCCCAGTCAGTCAGAGCAGAATCCGAGAGAGCATGCCAAAGCAATCACGTTGAGGAGTGGTGTAACACCCCTACCGTTAATCCTATGCTTACCGTCCAATCATCCCACAATTCTATCAGTTCGCAGCGGAAGACTACTACTACTACAGAGGGTGGTACAACGCCGCTAACCGCCCATACGGCTAGCTAGGCTTACCTTACTTACAGTTACGGTCTGATGATCATAGTATACCGAGCTATTACATTACTTACCAAATACCAAATACTGAATATTTACATTTGATAAGTGCAAAACATATAGACTTTTTAAGGTTTTATCACCTTATTAATTGCAGCGTTTTTAGAAATGTTTCTCACTTATCTTGGGTTTTTCCTATAATTATATTGTTATATTAACTGATGTATTATATGTGTTAAAATGTAGGAAAAATACCAATTAAACACTTATATTATTAAAGGAATAAACAATCACGTGAGAAGCACACGGAGAGGTGTGTGTCCGCCTCTGAACCGCTTCAAACCGGCGGACAAGACAGAGAGGGCAACCGCCCAATACGGGGCGGACAACATAGATGGGCAACCGCCACATAACAGGCGGACGAGACAGATCAGTACCGCCTCATAACAGGCGGACCAGACAGAGGAAACCGCCCCATATTGGGCGGTTGAGATACAGAGGAGACCGCCCCTTATGTGGCGGACAAGAGACAATGAAACAGAGGAGACCGCCTATTAACAAGCGGACGTGATTGAGAGAACCGCCTCTTATCTAGCGGACACGTGAAAGTGTCCAGAAAATTAACGGGTTATCTTCTTCGCCGACTCGCTCTGCAACTTGACTCGCCTTATCGTTTTAGCAGTCGGCGCCTACCAGAAATCACGCACGCGTTGCAGCCCTGTCCCCTGCGCAATCAATGAGCTGCAATCAATGGGGAGCTGCAATCATCGAGCTCAATCAATGAAGCTGCTGCTCTGCTTCTTCTTCCTCTATAAATACAACACTCGTCTCACCTTCTCCAGTGTCCTTCCAGAGGTTCCGTCCGTGGTTCCTCTGGAGTTCCAATTCACACCATCATTCCATCTTCGTACCACTTCACTTCACTCACTCGTTCATCTTCATCTCTAATCTCCCGCTTCTCCATTTGTTTTCTTTTCATCTCATTAATTTCACCTCTAGTCTCACGTATTTAAATAGAAGACCAAACTATTTAATATGTTAGGCTAGAGTACGTATACTCTGGTAATAATTATTATGTATCTGTATTAATTATGCAATATGTTTTACTGGTTTTAATTTTAATAAAGTTTGTTACGCTTAAAGGTTTTCTTTCATCTTTTTAATAAATGTCATGAGTTTATTAAATTGCTTGCTAGTCTATTTTGATCAGACCGGTGATAAATAGACAGGTTAATTAAGTCGTAAAACTGGAGAAAGCTTTATTATGATTTAATGAGTTAGTATTTTCAAGTTGCAAGAATAAAATCCTCATACTCCTCTGCCGTCCACCAGTGGGTGCTTGATCGCACAACTGGAACGAGTCTTATGAGTCTATGACTTAGACCTTAAGATAAAAATAGGATCTTGCCAAACAATTATAATTAAACCAGTAGACCTAGCATGAAAGAGCAGATAATGTTAATCTGAACCAGAGTCCCGTTTAGTTTATCTGTTAATTTAGTTAATTTTATCTTTCCCTTTTATTTATAAAAACAAGTCAATTAATCCCCCCTTTTGTGACACGCTTAGGTACTATAATATGTATATTAGTCACGTGGTTCGATATCCGGTCGCTTACATTTCACTATACTACTGCGACCGGGATTTGTTTGCAGCCCGACGTTTATTTTGAGTTTTAATTTCTTTTCTTTTCTTTTATTTTATGTTAATTATACCCAATATAACCACTCATTTTATAACGTCTGCAAAATGGCGCCGTTGCCGGGGTCTAGATTTATTCTAGTTCCTAAGCCCCGGATTATTCACCTATTAATTATAAATATTCTGTTCTTTTTACTCTATTAATATTATGTCCATAATATTCTGTTTATTGTTAATATTAATTATCTACTATATTTTGTTAATATTAATTATCTACTATATTTTGTTAATATTAATTATCTAATAATCTGTTAATATTTAATTGGACATCTGACTTGGACATTGGACATCTGACTATGGACATCTAACTTCTAACATTTTAATTTTGTGTATACTAACATTTAATATTCCATTGTCCTTAACATTTAATTTCCATTGTCTTTAACATTTAATTTCCATTGTCTCTAACATTTAATTTCCATTGTCTCTGACATTTAATTTCCATTGTCTCTAACATTTAATTTTATGTAAATTAACTACTAACTTATAATTTATGTTATTTAATTACTAACTTATAATTTCTGTCATTTTTATTACTAACCCATTATTTCATGACTTTATTGTTTTTTGTTGTTGTTGTTTAAATAAGGTTATAATCAAAAAAAAAAAACGAACAGGGCAAGACCGCTCAAAATGACGCGGCCCATACACAGCCTGTCCGCCTCTTAACGGGCGGACGAGTCACAGCCCCTACCGCCTCAAAACGGGCGGACGCCAGATACCGTGACCGCGTCAAACGACGCGGACGAGACACATTTTCTTCCGCCTGATAACGAGCGGACGTTACTCGATATGGAAAAAAAAAGAGTTGAAGCGCCGCGTTTCACTCAATCCGTTCTTCTCCAAATTAGAGAGCCCGAACCGGTACAGACGAGAACGAACAAGCCGCGCAACTCCCCTCCTCTTCAATTCAACACAACTTCCTCAATTCTCCACCAAATTACGCAAGAACAAATTCTATGTCGAATATATAGCTGAACTCACCTTTGGAAAGCAACCTCAGTTGCTTTGGAATTTCAATATCTTCGGTTGAACACTTGCGCGAACTCAAGTGTGAGGAACGTCTCACCCCTACCAAAGCTCTAACTGTGAGGAAGGATACCTTCCTCAATCTACGATACAAAGGGAGTTTCAATTCTTCATTTATTATATTAATGTTCAACCTACATGCGTTTAATCCTTTTTGAGTCTGTCATATTTTGAAAGGTCCTTTTCTTGAATTAATTTTGATCAATGAGGACATTGCTCCTCTTAAGTGTGAGGAAGGAGAGACCTTTCCCTGAAAATATGACAGTTGTTTCGATAATGCCACACTCGCTTTTTGCTACTCTAAACTGCCTATATAAAAAAAAATTGAAAAATGAGATAAAAATTGTAGAAGTGTTTAAAATTATGTCAGGTGACAACTGAAAGATGGTTTTATTTAAAGGAGTTTGTATAAAATTATTTTCCTTCAAAATACTCTATTTTCACTCAAATATGATAGATCTGCTAATTGTAGAAATCAATTTAGTTTAGCTTGGGATTATGGAAATATGTGGAAAGTCAATGAAAGAAAAGGATAAAGACAAGGTACTCCACTCGTGTTGTGAATTTTTCTAGCCAAAAACAGGCCTCGTCTATCCGGTTATTAAGTTCTTTGGGGTGCTTTAACACCTATCTACCTAAGGTCTCGTGACCTGGGATAGAAGACCCAACACCGTCACAAGGATAGAAAGAAAAGTCTGGGGTACAGAAAAATAATGCAATTCAAAAAAAATATATATAAAAATAATGCGTGCTTTGTATATACAATTTGCACATTCAAAAAATGTAATATAAATTGCAATTTATATTTATAAACATGAGTATGTGGTGTTGAAAGGTATTGAATAAGACATTACTTCACACCCCTTGTCATCCCGGGTTAGTGAATGAAATTGGTTGGAAATCCCAGGTTAATCTAACTTGTTTTCTGCAGTTAGTTTTTTGTGCTTTTATTAAATTGTTCTTTTTCACTGTTTGCTAAAACCTTCTTCTAAGAAAAGAATTATTCTTTCAATTGTCACTTTGTCTAAATTCTCTTCTACACTTATTTAATCTTGTTTTATTATTAAGGCTTAGAGATAATTATATTCCTTATTTGCTTGAGGACAAGCAAAAGTCAAGTGTGAGGAAGTTTGATAAGTGCAAAACATATAGACTTTTTAAGGTTTTATCACCTTATTAATTGCAGCATTTTTAGTAATGTTTCTCACTTATCTTGGGTTTTTCCTATAATTATATTGTTATATTAACTGATGTATTATATGTGTTAAAATGTAGGAAAAATACCAATTAAACACTTATATTATTAAAGGATTAAACAATCACGTGAGAAGCACACGGAGAGGTGTGTGTCCGCCTCTGAACCGCTTCAAACCGGGCGGACAAGACAGAGGGGCAACCGCCCAATACGGGGACAACATAGATGGGCAACCGCCACATAACAGGCGGACGAGACAGATCAGTACCGCCTCATAACAGGCGGACCAGACATAGAAAACCGCCACATATTGGGCGGTTGAGATACAGAGGAGACCGCCCCTTATGTGGCGGACAAGAGACAATGAAACAGAGGAGACCGCCTATTAACAAGCGGACGTGATTGAGAGAACCGCCTCTTATCTAGCGGACACGTGAAAGTGTCCAGAAAATTAACGGGTTATCTTCTTCGCCGACTCGCTCTGCAACTTGACTCGCCTTATCATTTTAGCAGTCGGCGCCTACCAGAAATCACGCACGCGTTGCAGCCCTGTCCCCTGCGCAATCAATGAGCTGCAATCAATGGGGAGCTACAATCATCGAGCTCAATCAATGAAGCTGCTGCTCTGCTTCTTCTTCCTCTATAAATACAACACTCGTCTCACCTTCTCTAGTGTCCTTCCAGAGGTTCCGTCCGTGGTTCCTCTGGAGTTCCAATTCACACCATCATTCCATCTTCGTACCACATCACTTAACTCACTCGTTCATCTTCATCTCTAATCTCCCGCTTCTCCATTTGTTTTCTTTTCATCTCATTAATTTCACCTCTAGTCTCACGTATTTAAATAGAAGACCAAACTATTTAATATGTTAGGCTAGAGTACGTATACTCTGGTAATAATTATTATGTATCTGTATTAATTATGCAATATGTTTTACTGGTTTTAATTTTAATAAAGTTTGTTACGCTTAAAGGTTTTCTTTCATCTTTTTAATAAATGTCATGAGTTTTAAATTGCTTGCTAGTCTATTTTGATCAGACCGGTGATAAATAGACAGGTTAATTAAGTCGTAAAACTGGAGAAAGCTTTATTATGATTTAATGAGTTAGTATTTTCAAGTTGCAAGAATAAAATCCTCATACTCCTCTGCCGTCCACCAGTGGGTGCTTGATCGCACAACTGGAACGAGTCTTATGAGTCTATCTTAGACCTTAAGATAAAATAGGATCTTGCCAAACAATTATAATTAAACCAGTAGACCTAGCATGAAAGAGCAGATAATGTTAATCTGAACCAGAGTCCCGTTTAGTTTATCTGTTAATTTAGTTAATTTTATCTTTCCCTTTTATTTATAAAAACAAGTCAATTAATCCCCCCTTTTGTGACACGCTTAGGTACTATAATATGTATATTAGTCCCGTGGTTCGATATCCGGTCGCTTACATTTCACTATACTACTGCGACCGGGATTTGTTTGCAGCCCGACGTTTATTTTGAGTTTTAATTTCTTTTCTTTTCTTTTATTTTATGTTAATTATACCCAATATAACCACTCATTTTATAACGTCTGCAAAATGGCGCCGTTGCCGGGGACTAGATTTATTCTAGTTCCTAAGCCCCGGATTATTCACCTGTTAATTATAAATATTCTGTTCTTTTTACTCTATTAATATTATGTCCATAATATTCTGTTTATTGTTAATATTAATTATCTACTATATTTTGTTAATATTAATTATCTACTATATTTTGTTAATATTAATTATCTAATAATCTGTTAATATTTAATTGGACATCTGACTTGGACATTGGACATCTGACTATGGACATCTAACTTCTAACATTTTAATTTTGTGTATACTAACATTTAATATTCCATTGTCCTTAACATTTAATTTCCATTGTCTTTAACATTTAATTTCCATTGTCTCTAACATTTAATTTCCATTGTCTCTAACATTTAATTTCCATTGTCTCTAACATTTAATTTTATGTAAATTAACTACTAACTTATAATTTATGTTATTTAATTACTAACTTATAATTTCTGTCATTTTTATTACTAACCCATTATTTCATGACTTTATTGTTTTTTGTTGTTGTTGTATAAATAAGGTTATAATCAAAAAAAAAAACGAACAGGGCAAGGCCGCTCAAAATGACGCGGCCCATACACAGCCTGTCCGCCTCTTAACGGGCGGACGAGTCACAGCCCCTACCGCCTCAAAACGGGCGGACGAGACACATTTTCTTCCGCCTGATAACGAGCGGACGTTACTCGATATGGAAAAAAAAAGAGTTGAAGCGCCGCGTTTCACTCAATCTGTTCTTCTCCAAATTAGAGAGCTCGAACCGGTACAGAGGAGAACGAACAAGCCGCGCAACTCCCCTCCTCTTCAATTCAACACAACTTCCTCAATTCTCCACCAAATTACGCAAGAACAAATTCTATGTCGAATATATAGCTGAACTCACCTTTGGAAAGCAACCTCAGTTGCTTTGGAATTTCAATATCTTCGGTTGAACACTTGCGCGAACTCAAGTGTGAGGAACGTCTCACCCCTACCAAAGCTCTAACTGTGAGGAAGGATACCTTCCTCAATCTACGATACAAGGGGAGTTTCAATTCTTCATTTATTATATTAATGTTCAACCTACATGCGTTTAATCCTTTTTGAGTCTGTCATATTTTGAAAGGTCCTTTTCTTGAATTAATTTTGATCAATGAGGACATTGCTCCTCTTAAGTGTGAGGAAGGAGAGACCTTTCCCTGAAAATATGACAGTTGTTTCGATAATGCCACACTCGCTTTTTGCTACTCTAAACTGCCTATATAAAAAAAAATTGAAAAATGAGATAAAAAATTGTAGAAGTGTTTGAAATTATGTCAGGTGACAACTGAAAGATGGTTTTATTTAAAGGAGTTTGTATAAAATTATTTTCCTTCAAAATACTCTATTTTCACTCAAAATATGATAGATCTTCTAATTGTAGAAATCAATTTAGTTTAGCTTGGGATTATGGAAATATGTGGAAAGTCAAGGAAAGAAAAGGATAAAGACAAGGTACTCCGCTGTTTGTGAATTTTTCTAGCCAAAAACAGGCCTCGTCTATCCGGTTATTAAGTTCTTTGGGGTGCTTTAACACCTATCTACCTAAGGTCTCGTGACCTGGGATAGAAGACCCAACACCGTCACAAGGATAGAAAGAAAAGTCTGGGGTACAGAAAAATAATGCAATTCAAAAAAATATATATATATAAAAATAATGCGTGCTTTGTATATACAATTTGCACATTCAAAAAAATGTAAATATAAATTGCAATTTATATTTATAAACATGAGTATGTGGTGTTGAAAGGTATTGCGGAATAAGACATTACTTCACACCCCTTGTCATCCCGGGTTAGTGAATGAAATTGGTTGGAAATCCCAGGTTAATCTAACTTGTTTTCTGCAGTTAGTTTTTCTGTGCTTTTATTAAATTGTTCTTTTTCACTGTTTGCTAAAACCTTCTTCTAAGAAAAGAATTATTCTTTCAATTGTCACTTTGTCTAAATTCTCTTCTACACTTATTTAATCTTGTTTTATTATTAAGGCTTAGAGATAATTATATTCCTTATTTGCTTGAGGACAAGCAAAAGTCAAGTGTGAGGAAGTTTGATAAGTGCAAAACATATAGACTTTTTAAGGTTTTATCACCTTATTAATTGCAGCATTTTTAGTAATGTTTCTCACTTATCTTGGGTTTTTCCTATAATTATATTGTTATATTAACTGATGTATTATATGTGTTAAAATGTAGGAAAAATACCAATTAAACACTTATATTATTAAAGGATTAAACAATCACGTGAGAAGCACACGGAGAGGTGTGTGTCCGCCTCTGAACCGCTTCAAACCGGGCGGACAAGACAGAGAGGGCAACCGCCCAATACGGGGCGGACAACATAGATGGGCAACCGCCACATAACAGGCGGACGAGACAGATCAGTACCGCCTCATAACAGGCGGACCAGACAGAGAAACCGCCCCATATTGGGCGGTTGAGATACAGAGGAGACCGCCCCTTATGTGGCGGACAAGAGACAATGAAACAGAGGAGACCGCCTATTAACAAGCGGACGTGATTGAGAGAACCGCCTCTTATCTAGCGGACACGTGAAAGTGTCCAGAAAATTAACGGGTTATCTTCTTCGCCGACTCGCTCTGCAACTTGACTCGCCTTATCGTTTTAGCAGTCGGCGCCTACCAGAAATCACGCACGCGTTGCAGCCCTGTCCCCTGCGCAATCAATGAGCTGCAATCAATGGGGAGCTGCAATCATCGAGCTCAATCAATGAAGCTGCTGCTCTGCTTCTTCTTCCTCTATAAATACAACACTCGTCTCACCTTCTCCAGTGTCCTTCCAGAGGTTCCGTCCGTGGTTCCTCTGGAGTTCCAATTCACACCATCATTCCATCTTCGTACCACTTCACTTCACTCACTCGTTCATCTTCATCTCTAATCTCCCGCTTCTCCATTTGTTTTCTTTTCATCTCATTAATTTCACCTCTAGTCTCACGTATTTAAATAGAAGACCAAACTATTTAATATGTTAGGCTAGAGTACGTATACTCTGGTAATAATTATTATGTATCTGTATTAATTATGCAATATGTTTTACTGGTTTTAATTTTAATAAAGTTTGTTACGCTTAAAGGTTTTCTTCATCTTTTTAATAAATGTCATGAGTTTATTAAATTGCTTGCTAGTCTATTTTGATCAGACCGGTGATAAATAGACAGGTTAATTAAGTCGTAAAACTGGAGAAAGCTTTATTATGATTTAATGAGTTAGTATTTTCAAGTTGCAAGAATAAAATCCTCATACTCCTCTGCCGTCCACCAGTGGGTGCTTGATCGCACAACTGGAACGAGTCTTATGAGTCTATGACTTAGACCTTAAGATAAAAATAGGATCTTGCCAAACAATTATAATTAAACCAGTAGACCTAGCATGAAAGAGCATATAATGTTAATCTGAACCAGAGTCCCGTTTAGTTTATCTGTTAATTTAGTTAATTTTATCTTTCCCTTTTATTTATAAAAACAAGTCAATTAATCCCCCCTTTTGTGACACGCTTAGGTACTATAATATGTATATTAGTCCCGTGGTTCGATATCCGGTCGCTTACATTTCACTATACTACTGCGACCGGGATTTGTTTGCAGCCCGACGTTTATTTTGAGTTTCAATTTCTTTTCTTTTCTTTTATTTTATGTTAATTATACCCAATATAACCACTCATTTTATAACGTCTGCAACATTAATGGATTACCGAGTACCAAAGTATATTCAATTTACATTCCTTACAAGTTTACCAAAAATAATGAGTTTAACAAACTACTCATCTATACCCATTCT
>CM041776.1:60691668-60750995 GCA_023374045.1 Limonium bicolor
TGATGACCAAAGCCAATTCCCAACCGTTTGGAAGAACGAGGTGTCTAAAGTTCGGATTCGTCACCACATAAAATCATAGTTTTCTTTCCAGAAAACACAAGGTAAACTCGCAACTTCCAGCTTCAATTTCTTTCTGTGTAGTGCAAGTTAGGGTGAGTTCTTGCTATCATTGTGTAGAGCTAAGTTTCTTCTTTAGATTAAGCCCAAGAACTAGTTCTTACTCGTTTTGTACTGGAAATTATAGCGTTGCAAAGTACGCTACTCAATCGGGTTGTAAAGGGGCGTTTTTCCAGAATTGGATTTCTAATCCTTTCGATTCGAGCAATTCCGGTAAGTTTTCTTCAAATTCCTTCAACCTTGCTAATCTATATTACATTATCGGTCAAAACCATGTTCCAATTGCATCAATTAAGCATTAGATTGAGTGAATTTGGTAGATTTGTATTCGGAAACCAAAATAAACCCTAACTTCGAAACTGAAATACCCCGTAATTAAAAATAGTGATTAATTAGGCTAATAAGTAATTTAGAGGCTTAATTAAGTATAAATAATTATTAGAGAACAAATCCCGAAGAAAACGGATCCTTAAAACGGATTAAAAGCACTAACGAACCTTAAAGCGCGTTTTTCGAGGTAACCGGGAAAACGTGTCTTTAAGCGGGTCAAATAGACTCGTAACAATTTTGGTCAACTAAATAATCATTAATAAATATTAGTGAAGCTTTAGGACCAATAAAATCAATAAAAACGAGAGAATTGGTAAAAACTGCCAAAAACGGGAAGTTGTGGGGTAGAAGTATAAATAGCACAAACTTATGTGTCCAATATTGTAAATAAAATTTTAAAATCCCCATGGGTGCTGTGTGCTGTCCGATTTTTCATATATACACACACACACTCTCCTCTTTACTCACTAAGGACAAAAACAATTAAAAACACTAAAGTAATTACTTTACCTCACTTTCTACTCTCTCTCCTCTCATTCCCTCCTCTCTCACGTGAACCTCTTCTTCCTCCTCTCTATTTCCCCTCCTTCTTGACCGATAACAATGGTGAAACAAGAAACACCACAAACTCTACCTTCTCTCCTTTGTAATTCTCTCCAAATCCTTCCAAAATTATAAAAATACCACCATTGTAATCCTCTCATCAAGAGCTACATTTTCATCCTTCCAAAATTCGAAAACAACCACTTTCGTTTTTATGGGTGTGTCCCATTGGGAGCTTCAACACCACCATTAGAAGGCCCTCCTTCTCCTTGTTCTTCTAAGGTAAAAATATTTTGAAAACTCCATCTTTTTCTAGCCCTTGTGGACAAAACGAAATTCATAAACTAAATCCTTGTTGTTCCTCTTGTTCTAGCCGATTTTGGCTTGTTGGTGGAGTTGGAAATATCGTTCTTGAACCACTCCAAACAGCACTTAGACCCTTGGAAGGTAATCTAAATTCTAAACCCTAAAATCCATATTAGAACCTACATAAAGACTAGGGTTAGTTCTAGTATTAAAATGGTGTATTGAAATGTGTATATGTAAATGGTTGTAGTGTTAGGGGAATTGAGATTACAAAACCGGTAGAGAAGAAGGAAGGAAGGAGAAAGAAGAAGAAAGGAACTAGAAGAAGAAAACAAGGTAAATAGCTCACCTTGTGTAGTCTTGAATATGTATGTGTAACAGATTTTAGAAATAAAAATGTGTATTGTAAAATGATGATGCATTAGTAGTATAATGTGTAAGAGAATGCAAGTACTTTGAACCTTTGAAAACAATTTAAAAACTGTTACAAACAGATTGGGATTTAGTTGTGTGCAGGAAATTTTTGTAGTGTTTTAGTATTGAGTTTGGTATATGAGAGGTTGTATAGTTTTGGTTGTAGAAACAGGTGAAAAGAGTGTTGAGATGTGAACTAGAATTTGTGGTGAGAGTGTAAAAATAGGGGGAGGTTATGTCAAAATTTATATAGGATTAGAACACTTAGTGAATTTTAAACTAGGTGACTAAGGTGAGTGTAACAGATTTTGATTAAGATAGGTGGAGGGTAAGTTGAGAGAGGTGGATAGTGCAATCTAAATACATTAGAGGTGCTAGAAATGTCAATAGGAGAGGAAGTTGTAGAAGGGGAGTGTTAGTATCAAAATCTGTAGCAAAGACATTAGGGAAGAAAACTGTTTAAGTGTTGAGTGGTGATAAGTGTGAAATTGATATGGTTTTATTGGTGCTAAATTCTTATTTATGCAACCTTTTTATGTGCTTTTTCACACTTATCCTATGCTTTTCATGACTCTTACTTTGGGCAAGAACTGATGCCAATTTATATGTTTAAAGCAGAAAATGATGGTGAAAATGCATAGTTCTCCTCACGAGCTTTCCAACACTGCAAACGGGGAACAAATCGGAGCTCATACGAAGAATATGGACCCTGTCAAAGTTGTGTCCGGTGTGATATATTTATATATATATTTACGAGACTGCCGTGAAAGGATTGAGAAGAAGAAGGGGGAAGATTGGAAACATAAAAGAAAGTAACTCCAAAGGTTATTGATGAAGGGAGTTAGTTGAAGATAGTAACTCTAGAGTTTTCCATAACTTATTGATGACGGAAGTAAATTGAAAAGAGTTACTTAAATTCTGAATCAACTGAAGGGCCTCCATTTACTTCGCGAAACCGAAGGAAATTAAAATGAGTCATCAAGGAGCAAACAAAGAGTCTTCAATTACACTTATAAATATGAAAGACTTTGGAGAGAACTCATCCACTCATCCATTCAACATTCAGGATTCAGAATTTAGAAGAGAGCCGCGACTAGTTCCTCCTCTCCAGCCGTGCAACACCAAGGTGCAACCAAGGAGAATTCTGCATCAATTTCTCCACTTTGTTCAACCCTACAACTAGCAAATCTTGGGATTCGACATAGAGATGATTTCTACTCCTTCTCCTCTAGTTGTTTCCTCTTTTGATATGCTCGGCTAAGGGATTAAACTCCGGGGAATGGTGGTTGTAAATAGTTTAGTTTTGCAGAATTATTATTAGTTGATTTGGGATCTATCAGGGGTTTGTTTCAAATTATAAATATTGTTTGCGCTATCAATGAAACTTGCTATTTTATTTTTAGCTTTGCGAAAGTTGTCAAGATCTGATCCGTGATTGACAACTAGGTCGTTATAATCTGTTAATCTGTGTATAGCTTAATCTGATTGATGAGTTAACCTTCAGATGCAATTTTAATTTGTATGCTTAATCCCTCTGCGTTAGTAGTGATAGGTTTATGATTTAATCTGTCGCGTTCTACACAGTGGAGTTCTAATCGGCTAGGATTTAGTCTTTTAGAAACTTGTCAAAATTTGCCGAACCCTATCCCTAATCAACTGGTAATAGAACTGTAAGACTTAACTAGGAAAGACCACCTGAACCCAGAGTTCCGCTTTCGATATATTTTTATCAGTCACTCTTTGCTTGTTCTTATTTATTGATCAACAATTTCCCCCGATTTACAGCTTTTGCTAGGATTAGATTTACTTTCTTAGTCCCCTGGTTCGATACCCCGGTTGCTCATATTACTTTTACTGCTACGACCGGGAATTATTTTGCAACCCGTAGGTTTATTTTATTTATTAATTTCTAGGATTAATTTCGTAGTTTTTAATATATATAAAAAAAATCGTTTGCAAATTGGCGCCGTTGCCGGGGACTAGATATTTGTCTAGTCCTTAGCCTTGGTTGTTAATTGTTTTGATTTTCTATTATTTGGTTTATCTTGTTGTATATTTAGTTCTTTTATTTTAAAGTTTTTTTTTGTTCCTATCTAATTTATTTATTTTTTTCTTTTTTCTTCTTTTAGTTATTCTCCTAATTTTATATTATTCTAGTTTATATTTTAGTTTATTCGGGTTTTAGTTTATTCTGTTATTATTTCTTTCTTGTCTTAATTTCATTATAAATTAATTTCTTTTTGGTTTTGTTTTCAAAATTTTATCTTGCTTTGTTTTAGTCGACTCCTTAATTTAATTTTATTCTGTTTTCTTTTCTTTTTTTTTTTATATCTATTAGCTTAATTTTATTTTTAGTTATTTCGTTATTTTACATATTTTACTTCTATATTTATTTATTTTAGTTCTAATTCTCTATTATTCTGTTTTGTTTCTTCTTCTCCTTACCTTTTGCAGGTAGTTGATGGTGCATACCCGTTCGCGGTCAGACACTCACCTTGATTGGGACAAAGTTCTAGACCCGGAGATCGAGCGCACCTTTCATCTAGCTCAACGCCAACAGAGATTTCAAAGACTTTT
This sequence comes from Limonium bicolor, assembly GCA_023374045.1. Classification (NCBI taxonomy): domain Eukaryota; kingdom Viridiplantae; phylum Streptophyta; class Magnoliopsida; order Caryophyllales; family Plumbaginaceae; genus Limonium; species Limonium bicolor. The sequence goes on from CM041776.1 coordinate 60,695,956, forward strand.
AGAAATGGCGGCTCCTGCAAATGGTGCCCAGGCGATGAGGCAGTTCAACAGGCCAGCAGCTATTCCCAGAAGAAGCCCAGTAGCTCTTCCTGCGCTGACGCCTGCCCTTATTGAAGAATGGAAGGGATTGAAGCCTTCACATCAGAACAAAGTCATTCGTGAGTTGCCCACAGGCACATTTGATGGCTCCGACCCCAATGACGCCCTAGATCATGTCAACCGATTTCTTATTCATGTTGATCAAATAGGGTGCTCAGAAGGTCTTCTGGAGTATGCGAGAATGAGTTTGTTCCCTAGCAGCCTCGCTGGTGAAGCAATGAAGTGGTTCTACCGCCTTCCTTCCAGTATCATCACCACATGGACAGACATGACCACCAGGTTCTACGATAAGTACTATCCTATCTCTAGAACTATGGATTTGGTTGCTGCTTTACTTGCTTTTAAGCAGAGAGGTGATGAGACGATATGTGAGGCGTGGGACCGTTTTAAAAGAGATGCTCCGTCAGTGTCCTCACCACGGGCAAGACCTCACGTGTATTGCCATGACGTTCTTCCATGGGTTGCACCACATTCATAAGGCAGAGGTTAGATCAGCTTTGGGTGGAGACATCCTTAACCGATCTGGAACTGATTTTATGGCGGCCATGGAGACCTACATCGAGGAGGTTCGTCAGTGGGGAGCTGAGGGTAGTCGGACTATGACTGTGAGTGCCAAGGGAGCTAAGAATTTGGATCCTTGGATGGAGCAAATGGCAGAGTCTCAGGCTCAGCAATTGACTCTAGTGAGCTCCTTGGTTAAGAGGTTTGATGACTTTTTACTTAATGGTCAAGCCCCTCAGCAGGTCAAGGTAATAGCTTCTTCTTCTGATATTCTATGCTCTCATTGTGGTGGAGACCACCCTTTTGAAGTATGTCCTCAACTGGAGGAAATGCGGTGTGCTGAAAATGCAAACTTCGTGGGACAAGGGAATTACCAACAGACATGGAATCGAAATCAAAACCAGAACTTCAGGTATGGTAATTCCAATGATTTCTTCCTAATCCTAATCTTTTACAGAGAAATGTGCAGGGTCCCCCAGGTTTTTCTAGGCAGCCCTACACTCAGGCTCGTCCTCAGGGACAGATGCAGCAGGGCCAAAGCTCGTACCAGCCACCAGCTAAATCAGCTTCTGACTTAAAGATGGAGCAACTCCAGGATTTGATAGCTTCTATGGCTACCACCCAGAACGCACACATGCAAGATCAAAGAGTTATCAATCAATCCTTGATCACTGGTTAAAAGAATCTTGAACAACAGATGAACCAGATACTAGCCAATCAGCAGCAGCAAAGGCAGTCTGGCTCGTTTCCATCTCAACCTCAGCAAAACCCGAGGAAGACGGCCAAGGCCTTGAGGATCTGTAATTGTGGTGTATCTTCTGAGGCTCAGTCTGTAGATAGTTTGGTGCTGCAGTGCAGTTGAGGAGTGGGAAACAGTTGGCAGATAATCATCAAGACCAAGTGGTTGTAGACCAAACTGGTGAAGAGGTTGACCCTCCACTTGTCGGCGTACCATCAGGGTCTACAGCTCCACCTGTGGTAGTTTCTGAGGAGATACAGGCTCCTAATCTTCCACCTCATTCTCCCTCCCCTTCTAATATTCATGTTGATGTGCCTTCTTCTACTCCTAAGCAAGTAGAACTTCCATTTCCAAATAGGATGAAGAAGAAGCACTTAGATGAGCAGTTTGCTAAATTTTTAAGTATTTTTAAGAAACTGACTCTTGATATTCCTCTTATTGATGCTCTACAGGAGATGCCAAATTATGCAAAATTTCTGAAGGATCTCCTCACTCAAAAGAAGAAAAAGAAAGACAAGGAGACTGTCCATCTGACTGAGGAGTGCTCTGCTGCTTTACTTCGAGCACTTCCTCCTAAGCAGAAAGATCCGGGCAATCCCATTGTGCCTTGCTTTATTGGTGATGTGGACTGCGGCAGTGGTCTGTGTGACCTGGGTGCGAGTATCAACATTATGCCCTATGCCACCTTCTTAAAGGTGAGAGGCGGAGAGCTACATCCGGTCCCTTTCAAGCTCCAACTTGCTGACAGATCTGAAATTAAACCGATGGGGATTGTGCGAGATCTGGTGGTGGGGGTTGACCGCTTCATCTTCCCAGCAGATTTTGTGGTTCTAGACATGGATGATGACGTGGAGGTTCCTCTCATTCTAGGACGTCCTTTTCTGAGTACTGCCAAGGCTGTCATAGATGTTCATGATGGTAAAATCACCTTGCGGTACGAGGACGAAAAGATTGAATTTGATATGAAAAAGATGATGAAGTTCAGTTCCACTTCCGCTCCGCTCATTCAGTTATGTCGGTAAGTCTTGTTGATGAGGAAGGGGAGGTATGTGAACTTTCTGCTGATGACGAGGTTTATTCTCTATCTTCTTCTTCTTCTTTTACTGACTATGAACCTTTGGAACAAGTTCTTGTCTCTTTTGTTGAAGATAAGACTTCTGATGTTGAGGTTAATGCAGCTTTAGCTCACGTGGAGAGAGGGAAGGCAGGTTTTCAAGCTTATCGCCCTCCATTGGAGAGGCTTGATAGAGATATTCACCGACCTGTTCCTTCTGTGGAGCAGCCTTCAGTTCTTGAGCTTAAGGAGCTCCCCTCTAATCTCAAATATGTCTTTCTTGCTGATAACAATTCTTTGCCTGTCATTGTCTCTTCTACTTTGACTTCTGGGCAGGAAACTAGGTTGCTAGAGGTGCTCAGAAGGCATAAGAGAGCCATTGGATGGACCTTGGCTGATATCAAGGGAATTGATCCAGCCTTCTGCACTCATCACATTTATATGGAGGAGGACTACAAGCCTATTCGACAGCCCCAGCGTCGCCTCAACCCCAATATTATTTTGTTATTATTTCCTTTGATAGTTTACCTTGTTTTGTTTTTATTTAATTAATTTTAGTTATTTTATTTTGTTTTATCTTTATTTTCATCTAGTCTATTTTATCTTTAGTTTATTTTGTTCTTTGTTTTTTTATTCTATTCTATTTTATTATATTCCTAGTTTAAAGTATTTTTGTTTTGTTCTATTTTTATTATTACTTTATTGTTCTTAGTTATTTCTAGCAATGGAAAACATGGGAATCGATGAAGCAATGGCAAGTGAGTTGTACAAGTTGTTGGTTGAACTGAAAAGATCGTACGATAAGACATCTGAACTTTATAGACAGTTAGCCAACAAAAGGATGGAGCAGTCTATGGAACAGACTCATGTTTGGGCAGTGGAGCAAGAGTCTTCTGGTTCTTTTGATCTGTTTTCCTCTGATTTGTGTTGCTCGCAATGTGGGGGAAATCATGAGTTCGAAGATTGCCCCGAAATTGAAGAAATGAGGCAAATTGAGGAGCAATTCGAAAATGAATCATCCTATTCACAGGATATATATTGCTCAAATTGTGGGGGACCTCACGAGTTCGATGACTGTCTCGAAGTACAATATCAATTGTGGTTAGAGGATCAACCAGACTACCTACACAAAATCACTCTTCGACAGCAGGATTCAATCTTGAACAATGTAGTGGAGCAACATGTTGAAATATCAAGTCACCCTCCCTCACCACCCTTGGTCCTAAACGAAAAGGATGTTGACATCCTTAAATTTGAAAGGGGCGAGCCACCACCACTTTGCCATTACCACGGTCTCTTTGAGCCTCACCCACAGAAGGAGGATGTTTACATCCTTCAATTTGAGGAAAAACAACAATCATCACCTGGTCTTCTGCTTGAGATCCGTTACTGTCAATACTTTCTCAAACACACAGGTTTGTGGAGTATTTATTTTTATCCTTTATATGTCGAGGTAACATTTTGTTTTGATCCAGGTGGTTTACTACTGATTGTTGTCCACTTCTTTCTCTCGCGCTCGTTGACGCTATTGTCAACTTTTATTTTTGACCCGGGATGACGAAGTGAAAGTCTAGCCAGAGACTCTAACTCCGGGCAGCTTGGTGGGAGGCAACCCACCGGTTTGTATCTCTTTTCCCTTTCTTAGTTTAGGTGTTTATTTTGCTCTTTTCTTTTAAGTTTGTGGTGTGTTCACTGATGTTATGCTTATTGCAAGAGCCTTGGCTCTTATTTTTCTACTGATGGTTTTGTCTGGTTCCACTTGAGTTCTCCTGGCTTTGCCGATTATATTTCTCAGCTTGCTTACTTTGTTGCTTAGCTGAACTCAAGTGTGGGGTTGGCCTTGCTGCACACCCTGAGCGGACTCTGGGGAGTATTCTTTACTTTTCTACTCTTTTATGTTTTACACGCTCCCCTCTGAACTGCTGTGTGTGATTTTGTTTCCCTGTTGGATTGCTTGCACAATGTTAATTCTTCCTACGCAATGAGGACATTGCTTCACTCTAAGTATGGGGTGGGGTAAGCTCCTTCGGCGCTTGTTTTTTGTGCGTCTCTGAGCTCTTTTCTCTCTTGCATTTGTTAAAATTAAGTTGTGGTTGCTCAACTTGGAAGGAAGCCATAGAGGAAGTTTAGTTGGTTAGCTGATCTTGGGGTGCAAAATTTTGAAATTTTTCTAGTTTTTAATTGCTGAATTGAAGTCTTTGTTCTGAAAATGCTAAAAAAAAACGAGAATATTCTCCATCTGAACCTTGCTTTTAGCTTTGAGCCTTGGAATGAACTGGATTGAAATGGTTGGAAAAGAACAAGGCAAGGTACTCCGCTGATCCTAAGCATGCTAATTTTAATTCTGATCCAAATCAGGCCTCGTCCACTTGGTTATTAAGTCTTTTAGGGTGCTTTATCACCTAGCTACCTAAGATCCTTGTGATCTGGGATAGTTGACCCAAAGCCGCTACATGGGTGGAGAGAAAAGTCTGTGGTGAAAGAAATTGAAAGCGCTTTAATTGAAATATTTATGTAAATGCTAAGCTAAGTACAGATTAATTTCTCTTATGGATCAAGAGTATGTGACATTGAAAGGTATGATGGAATATGATCTTACTTCATGCCCCTTGTCGTTTCTATGGTTTGTGAAGGAAAAAGGTGGATTGACTCAAGGTTAAAGGCAAGACTCTTATGGTTTCGTTTCTCATTTGTTAGCTTCGAATGACTTCATGTTTTTGGAAAGAATAAATTGTTTTGAATAATTTGAATTGCCCCCTTTAATGGTTAAGCTAGCAATTCCTTTCTTCTGTGCTCTTCCTTTCCTGTTGAGTTCCATTAGCTCGGTTTTACTTGTGCTTGAGAGTTTTGCTTGGGGACAAGCAAAAGGCTAAGTGTGGGGTGATTTGATAAGTGTGAAATTGATATGGTTTTATTGGTGCTAAATTCTTATTTATGCAACCTTTTTATGTGCTTTTTCACACTTATCCTATGTTTTTCATGACTCTTACTTTGGGCAAGAACTGATGCCAATTTATATGTTTAAAGCAGAAAATGATGGTGAAAATGCATAGTTCTCCCCACGAGCTTTCCAACACTGCAAACGGGGAACAAATCGGAGCTCATACGAAGAATATGGACCCTGTCAAAGTTGTGTCCGGTGTGATATATTTATATATATATTTACGAGACTGCCGTGAAAGGATTGAGAAGAAGAAGGGGGAAGATTGGAAACATAAAGAAAGTAACTCCAAAGGTTATTGATGAAGGGAGTTAGTTGAAGATAGTAACTCTAGAGTTTTCCATAACTTATTGATGACGGAAGTAAATTGAAAAGAGTTACTTAAATTCTGAATCAACTGAAGGGCCTCCATTTACTTCGCGAAACCGAAGGAAATTAAAATGAGTCATCAAGGAGCAAACAAAGAGTCTTCAATTACACTTATAAATATGAAAGACTTTGGAGAGAAACTCATCCACTCATCCATTCAACATTCAGGATTCAGAATTTAGAAGAGAGCCGCGGCCTAGTTCCTCCTCTCCAGCCGTGCAACACCAAGGTGCAACCAAGGAGAATTTCTGCATCAATTTCTCCACTTTGTTCAACCCTACAACTAGCAAATCTTTGGGATTCGACATAGAGATGATTTCTACTCCTTCTCCTCTAGTTGTTTCCTCTTTTGATATGCTCGGCTAAGGGATTAAACTCCGGGGAATGGTGGTTGTAAATAGTTTAGTTTTGCAGAATTATTATTAGTTGATTTGGGATCTATCAGGGGTTTGTTTCAAATTATAAATATTGTTTGCGCTATCAATGAAACTTGCTATTTTATTTTTAGCTTTGCGAAAGTTGTCAAGATCTGATCCGTGATTGACAACTAGGTCGTTATAATCTGTTAATCTGTGGATAGCTTAATCTGATTGATGAGTTAACCTTCAGATGCAATTTTAATTTGTATGCTTTATCCCTCTGCGTTAGTAGTGATAGGTTTATGATTTAATCTGTCGCGTTCTACACAGTGGAGTTCTAATCGGCTAGGATTTAGTCTTTTAGAAACTTGTCAAAATTTGCCGAACCCTATCCCTAATCAACTGGTAATAGAACTGTAAGACTTAACTAGGAAAGACCACCTGAACCCAGAGTTCCGCTTTCGATATATTTTTATCAGTCACTCTTTGCTTGTTCTTAATTTTATTGATCAACAATTTCCCCCGATTTACAGCTTTTGCTAGGATTAGATTTACTTTCTTAGTCCCCTGGTTCGATACCCCGGTTGCTCATATTACTTTTACTGACTACGGACCGGGAATTATTTTGCAACCCGTAGGTTTATTTTATTTATTAATTTCTAGGATTAATTTCGTAGTTTTTAATATATAAAAAAAATCGTTTGCAAGTGGAAATTAAGAGAATTGTGTATATAAGTTAGCATAGAGTTGTGTGATGAATTAGGAAATGAATTAGCATGGTTTAGGGTGTTTAAATTGCACAAAAACATGTTAGGATGCATGTAGGAAGATTGGGGAAGCAATGGGTGAAATTGGGAAGGAAAAACAAAATCTGTAACAAGGTTCTGGAACCGTCCGACCCAGAGCCTGGATCGGACGTGGGTCGGACGGGGCTTAAGAAACGCGAACCAACCTTTCTGGAATGGTCCGACCCAGAGCCGTGAGTCGGACGTGGGTCGGACATGGCTGAAATAAACAAACGTAAACATTCTGTAATGGTCCGACCCAGGGCCGTGGATCGGACGTGGGTCGGACAGGCAAAAAATATAGCGGTCGAAGTTTCTGACTTCGTCCGACCCAGACGGTGAGTCGGACGTGGGTCGGACGGAGCTTAGACTCGAGACCCAAAACCTTCTGGAACGGTCCGACCCAGGGTGAATGGGTCGGACGGAATAGTGCTGGGTCGGACAGGGTAATTTTCTGGGAACGAATCTTACTGGATGGTCCGACCCAGGGCATGGGTCGAACGGTGGGTCGGACGGCCCTATCCTGACAAAAAAAAAAATTTATTTTAATCTAAATAATAATTGTATATATATGTATACCCATATATATACGTATATGTACATGTATGTAAGCATGCAAACCTTAAGTAAGAAAATAAAAACTTAAGTAATGAAAAATGAGTAAGTAATGTGTAAGTGTAAGAAGTATAAGGACATAGTAAGTATGAGTTAAGTAATGATAGTTAGATTAATCATTTAACTGTATGTATATAATAGGATTTGATTTGTGACACCGGGAAGACGTTTGGAAATACGGACAACGGTGAACGGTATGGATTCCTCATGCCCCGTATGCTATCTTGGTTACTCTGATTTGTGTGTTGTGTGCTAATTGATCACCAAATAAGATAAATGCACGAATCGGAGTTAATATGCATACTTGTGAATATGTAGTGTTGTATGTTGTGAATATTTCTTAAATTTTAGTTTGTATAATTCATGAAATGTGTGGATGAATATGAATGTGTGTATGTATGACGTATTGTACTGTGACCGATTGTGAAGTGTTTGGACTTATAACTTATTCCTAACAAGCTAACCATCCTGACTTAAAATGGTAATTAAATTGGAATGAGTAGAAGTCCGATATAGTTTCGGCCACGCATGAGGATGCAGAGTCATGAGAGGTTGGCTCCAATTCCTGACTCTTAAACTGGTCCGCGGCCCAAATCCCTTAAGTGGGTAGCATCCCGGATTGGTGAGTCAAGTAAATCCCGGAGGTGGGACGGTGTAGTCCCCAGGGCCGGAGGTCCCGACGACTTAACTTGAGTATAAGTAAGTGTAAGAATGAGAAGTAAAGTAATTGAAAGTAAGTAATTGTAAGTAAGAAAAGTAAGTAATGAGTAAAAGAGTAAAGCATTCCGATTAACCCGGATGCATAATTCTGCTAACCTTGTGAAGGTAAGTAAGTTGCGTGCTACTACATTGTTGCCTTGAATTATGTAATGAATTGTATGAGCATGTAATTTGTATGAACAGCATGTATGTATGAAATAAATAGATGGCATGTTTAGTGGACGTCAAATAGTCGGCGTGCCCTAGCTAGCACGCGGTATATGCGGAGTCTATATGCAGCGTTTGCTGAGCCCCTTGGGCACCATTTTTACTACACGCAGGTACTCGAGAGTGATGAAGATGTGAAGACTCAACTCTATTTCTTTATCTTCTTTTTGGGATGTAAACACTGAATTTATGTTTGGTGTACTGAGTAGTACATGGCTATAGCTTTTGATTAGCCGGTGTACCATGTGGTACACCTTTTTGGATTTTGATAGAATGGAATTGGTATAGATGAGTAGCCTTAGAAACTCATTCTTTTGGGAAGTGTGGTAAAGGATGTAATGTAATACTTCAAATACTCGGTGATCCAAGAATGTAAGTAGGTTATTTTGTATTCAGTATGCATCATATTAGTAGCTCGGTACACTATGTTCATCAGACCGTGACCGTAAGTATTAGTAGCCTAGCTAGCCGTATGGGCGGTTAGCGGCATTGTTCACCCGCGTAGTAAGTATGTAATAATTCCGTTGCGAACTCGTAGGATTAAAGGACGATTAGACGGTAAGCATAGGATTAGCGGTTGGGGTTTACAAAAAGTGGTATCAGAGCGTAGTAACGCTCTGATGTCCATAGTACCGAGCATAGGGGATTACCGAGTTAGGATTTCAACCGTCCTAAGACAGATACTTAGAAACCTAACTAGGAACTACCGTTGTTAACAACGGATACCCTTAACGTTCTTATGAACGATACCTTGCTTAAATTCCAAGACCTTTGAGTCATAACTTGCAAAGCCTAACGTAACTGTTAAATATTCAGATGTCAGGCAGAGGTCCAGGTCGCCCCAGAGGAGGGGGCAGTGATGGACCCGGCGCAGACGATAGCTGAGATCGTCGCCGCCACGGTAGCGCAGATGCTACCACAAGTAATCCAAGCTGTACAACAATCCCAACAAAACCAACAAACTCAAACGGGGCCAATCCCTCCCCCGCCACCCAGAGAAGCGAACTGGGTAAAAGCTATAGTGGAGCTCCGCCCTCCCTGCTTTAGGGGCGAGAGTGATCCAGCTAAGCTCGAGGCCTACATCTCCGAGATGGAGACGGCCTTTGAAACACTCGAAGCTCCTGTTGGAGTTCGAGTCAGAGTTGCAGCCTACTATCTGAAGGATGCAGCCATGGATTAGTGGAAGCTGGTTAAGCACGAGCACGTCAGCGACCCCACATTCGACTGGGATTCCTTTGCATCTCTCCTCCGCTCAAAATACTACCCTGAGCACGTGAAAACGAAGAAAAGGCTAGAGCTAGACGCCTTGAAGATGACAGACAAGATGACTGTCGATGAGTACTACCGCACCTTTACCTCCATTCTTCGTCTCCTCCCTGACCTAGGATACACCGGCCAGGTGTTGGTCGATCGCTTCTATGGCGGTCTGAGCCATCGCCTACTGTACGGTATGGGCTACACCAGATTTACCTCCCTTCAGGTAAATATCGGTTAACCCTTAGTATCATTTCAATTCCTTAAATTCCTTGAATTCTTTGAATCTTTCTTTACTACTCTCCTTAAATGAGAATCCCGGCTAATACCTGAGATTTCAGGAGTGTTATCACGCGGCTTCTCGCGTTGAGATCACTTGCCAGTTAAGGGATGAAGAGACCGCGCTGAAAGCCAAAGCTAACAACAAAACACCAGCACTGAGGAGCATAACCAGGGGAAGAGCTGGAAAAAGAAGAAGGGAATTTCTTCTTTCAGCAATCCCAAAAGAAATCCCAGGGTGAGAGCAGTGCCCATGCTGAGCAGGGCAAACCGGCTGAGCTTCTTCAGCTTGGTTATTCTGCACCGGTGGCAGCAAAGCCACTGAGATCACACCCACCAAAGGGTAAATTCCTAATCCAATTTGTATTCGTATAAGTAATGTATCTAGTATATCCACGCACACATGTGCTAACCCTCTAACCTCAGGTTCTAGCTCCGGTGTCGCCAAAACCTTCTCCGATGGCCGCACCTATGTGTGCAGAAAGTGCAACCAGGACCACCCTGGTAAGACTGTTATGGGAGAGACATCAAATGCTACAACTGTCAGAAGCTGGGACACACAGCTAACAAGTGCCCAGAGAATGGAAAGCCGAAGGGAACCTTCCAAAGCTACAAGCAGAGAGAGGGCAAGGAGGTGGCATCTGGCGATGCACCGGCCCAGCAGGCACCTCAGGGACAGGATCCGGGGCCCTCAGAGGGGCGCACCTCAGAGGCAGCCTGTTCTCCATGTTATTGACCGTGATGGGCCCGGTTCGAAATCCGGCCAAGGTAATCATCTAAACCTTTAATCCTTGAAATAGCATGCCTAGTAGTAGAGTAACTGTATGAGTGAATGCATGAGTAAATAATGAAGTGTATGCTAAGCATGAAATGAAGTAGTTGAAACTAGTACTCACCGTAGATGAAATTTGTAACCATAGGAAGCTTTAGTATCTGTTACCCGATACCGGTAACCTTGAATCAAGAAGAGATCGACATCACCAACCACGACTACACCAACAAACAGTGTCAGGTCATCCGACCAGGTATGATCTTATTAAAGGGATACCTGACACCCGAAGCGCAAATCTCAATCATTCGACGATGCAACGAGCTAGGACGGGTCAAGGTGGATTTTACACACCCGAATTCCCCGGTGGAGCGAAGATGAAGCTGAAGATGATGTGCTTGGGAAAGGACTGGAATCCTTATACCAAGACATACCAGGAGACACGAACACAAGACGGAGCGACGCCACCGACAATACCACCAGAGTTTCAGACCCTCATCACACAATCAGTAGAACTTGCACAACAATGCGAACATGAACCGATCCCCGCACTTGAAGCGGATCTCTGTATCGTCAACTTCTACGAGAAAGAAGACGACTTGGGTTACACCAAGACAAGGACGAGACAGCGGAATCTCTCGAACAGGAGTGCCCGTAGTGTCTTGGTCCATTGGTGATGACGCCGTATTCCTGTATAGCGAGCAGAAGCGTGTGGACCTCGCAGAGAAACTGGTATTGAGATCAGGAGATGTCCTAATCATGGGTGGAAACTCTAGGATGCTGTATCACGGGATCAACAAGATCAAGTTGAATACGGCACCGCCGGCAATAATCAATGCCACACACATGAAACCAGGACGCCTGAACCTTACCTTTAGAAAGTATTAAATTCATAGTATCATGTAATCTATTAGTAACGTGTATTAGAGACACGGTATGTATGATGGTTGGTTTATCAATAAAGAGCAGTGTTGATTTAATTCCACTTGTGTCCACCATCAATACTTATCCAATTGTGAATCCAATAGGTTGTGGACTCGGTACCGAAGGTAACCTGAGCATCCTCACCGAAGCACAAGCCGGCAAGAGCGGCACCATTCTAACGGGAACCTTCCCAGTAAATGGCATTGATGCCAATGTGTTATTCGACTCCGGCGCCTCTCACACTTTCGTATCACCATCCTTTGTGAAGAGGTTGAAGCTAGATGCGGATGAGCTACCGAACTTCATGGTTACTCTCCCATCGAAGGAGCGAGTAAAGTGCACCAAGTATTATCAATCAGCCACAATCCAAATCAAAGGCGAATCGTTTCCCATTTCCTTCATCGAATTCAATGGATTGGGATTCGACGTAATCATTGGGATGAATTGGTTGGAGCGGCACAAGGGTAGAATCCTCTGCGCCGAGCATCGTTTGCTGCTCAAGAGTCCTTCTGGGGTTACCGTATCTTACCGCCAGAGACCGAGAGAGCCTTCGACCACACTCATATCTGCCATGGCTATGTACCGGTAGCTCAGAAAGGGCCAAGAAGTGTATCTTTGTTATGTACAAGACCTGGAGAGAGATCCAGAGTTCAGTGACGATGTACCCATAGTATCCGAATTCCAGATGTATTCCCTAAGGAGCTACCCGGCATGCCACCACCGAGAGCAGTGGAATTCGAAATTGATCTATTGCCAGGTACCGGTCCCATTGCTAGGGCACCGTACCGCATGGCACCAGCAGAGATGACCGAATTGAAAGAACAGTTAAGAGACCTTCTAGACAAGGGTTTATACGCCCGAGCGTATCACCCTGGGGAGCACCGGTCCTCTTCGTGAAGAAGAAGGACGGTAGTCTCCGACTATGCATTGACTACCGCGAGCTGAATGCGGTCACAGTCAAAAAATAAATACCCACCACCACGCGTATCGACGACCTATTCGACCAGTTGAAAGGGGCCTCAGTCTTCTCCAAGATCGACCTCCGTTCAGGGTATCATCAGATTGCAATCAAAGAGCAAGACATTGAGAAAACGGCATTCCGTACCAGATATGGCCACTATGAATTCACAGTGATGCCATTCGGTTTGTCAAACGCACCGGCAAATTCATGGACCTCATGAATCATTTATTCAGTGAGCAGTTGGACACTTCAGTGGTTGTCTTCATCGACGACATCCTTGTATATTCCAAATCAGCAGAGGAACATGAAATTCACTTGAGGAAAGTGCTTGAGACACTGCGCGAGAACCAGCTGTATGCGAAGTTCTCCAAATGCGAGTTTTGGCTTGATCAGGTATCATTCCTTGGACATGTCATCTCGAGCGCAGGTATCTCGGTTGACCCTTCTAAGATAGAAGCTGTACGATCATGGCCTAGACCCAAGACTGTTACCGACATTAGGAGCTTTCTTGGTCTAGCCGGTTACTACCGGAGATTTGTAAGGGACTTCTCGAAAGTCGCCAAGCCCATGACTACACTGATGAAGAAAGATGCACCGTTTGTGTGGACACACGAGTGCGAACTATCATTTCAGAAACTGAAAGACTCATTGACCTCAGCGCCCGTCCTTACTCTTCCAGAGGGCACAGAGGGATTTGAGGTATACTGTGATGCATCAGGCAAAGGAATGGGATGCGTACTCATGCAGCATGGCAAGGTTGTTGCTTATGCCTCCCGCCAGCTGAAAAGCATGAGGAGAATTACCCGACTCACGATTAGAGTTAGGAGCCATTGTCTTCGCCTTGAAGATATGGCGACACTATCTCTATGGGGTAAGCATCACCATCTACTCCGACCATAAGAGCTTACAGTATGTATTCACTCAGAAGAACTCAACTTGAGACAGAGAAGGTGGATGGAATTTCTTTCAGACTATGACATCAATCTGCAGTATAAGGAAGGGAAGGCAAACATTGTAGCCGACGCCCTGAGCCGTCGAGCACACTCGCTCCATTCGCTACTCGCTTCTTCTAGCTTGGTTGACGAGGTGCGAGACGCTCAGTTGAGCGACCCTTACCTAACCGAAATCAGACACAAGATCGAGAATAGTACATTCGAGAAGAAAAAGTATGATTTTAAGTTACATGAAGATGGTTTGATTCGGTTGAATGGCAGGCTATGCGTCCCCCGAAGCAATGCTGAGCTAAGGGATCGCATCCTGCGAGAGTCACATAGTTCTACACATTATCAGTCCATCCGGGAGCCTCCAAGATGTACAAAGACATGAAGAGGTACTTCTGGTGGTCTGGAATGAAGTCAGATGTGACAGAATTCGTATTGACATGCTTGACATGCCAGAAGGTAAAATTTGAACACCGTAGATCGGGCGGAATGGTACAATCTATGCCAGTTCCGGAGTGGAAATTTCATGATATCTCCATGGATTTTGTTGTAGGACTCTCACCTGCTAGGGGAGGACTCAACATGATCTGGGTTGTAGTAGATCGCCTTACCAAGGTTGCCAGATTCATACCGATGAAGGACACCTGGAAGGTAGTAAAGCTAGCTGAGCTTTTCGATAAGGAGATTATCAGACACCACGGAGTCCCTAAACTATAGTATCTGACCGCGACACCAGATTCCTTTCGAGATACTGGAGAGCTACAAGGGAAGCGTTGGGTACAGAATTGAAGTTGAGTGCCGCCTTCCATCCTCAGACCGACGGTCAGACAAGAGGACCATCCAGACACTGGAGGACATGCTTCGGGCATGTGCCTTGGACTTTCAGGGGAGTTGGTTAGATAAGCTTCACCTTATCGAGTTCTCGTATAATAATAGTTATCACGCCTCGATTAAGATGTCGCCTTTCCAAGCTCTATACGGTAGACCTTGCCGTACACCCTTGTGTTGGGATGAGTCAAGTGAAGCGGTCATAATAGGACCGGAGTATCTTGATAAGTACAAGCCGAAGTGCAACAATCTGAGCTAACATGAAGGCAGCCCAAGATAGACAGAAATCCTATGCGGATGTGAGACGACGCGACCTTGAGTTCGCCGTGGGCGACCAAGTGTTCTTGCGAGTTTCACCTATGAGGGTGTCTTCCGTTTTGGTCAGAAGGGCAAGCTAAGCCCAAAGTTTGTAGGGCCGTACACTATCACCGAAAGAGTTGGATCCGTAGCCTACAGGTTAGCACTACCTGAGGACTTGGGGCGTGTCCATGATGTATTTCATGTGTCACAACTCAAGAAGTATATTGCTGATCCTTCTCATGTGTTGGAGCCCGAGCACTTATCCATTGATCCAAACATGCGATATGTGAAACCCCAGTGAGAATCCTTGATAGGAAGACCAGAGACACTCGCCATAAGTCTATACGAATGGTGAAGGTCCTATGGTCTAACCATGATGTCGAAGAAGCGACATGGGAGTTGGAAGATGCCATGAAGATAGGTACCCACAGCTATTCATAGACTAGAGAGTCTAGTATTTAGTATACGGGTACGGGTCGTACCCCTTTTAAGGGGGGTAGAGCCCTTTTTCTTTTGCATTGCTTCGGGGTAAGCATTGCTTAGTGTGTAGTTATTGTAACAGATTTTGTATGGCACATGTAGTGCAAGTGAATTTAGTATGGATTGTAGTATGTGTAATGTGTAATGAATGATGTGTAGTGCAATGTATGGGCATTGGTGTAATGTGCATGTAATGGTAATGTGTATTGTGTATTGTGGTATGGTATGAATGGAAATGATGTATTGTGTATGTGAATTGTGTATGATTTTGAAATGTGTATGCTTGCATGTGAATGAAGTAAACACCTCATAGGTTGTAGCATAATGAGTAGAATTATAAAACCATTAACCTGAGCAACTTTGAGGGCAAAGTTTCTTAAGGGGGTAGATTGAAATACCCCGTAATTAAAAATAGTGATTAATTAGGCTAATAAGTAATTTAGAGGCTTAATTAAGTATAAATAATTATTAGGAACAAATCCCGAGAAAACGGATCCTTAAAAACAGATTAAAAGCACTAACGAACCTTAAAGCGCGTTTTTCGAGGTACCGGGAAAACGTGTCTTTAAGCGGGTCAAATAGACTCGTAACAATTTTGGTCAACTAAATAATCATTAATAAATATTAGTGAAGCTTTAGGACCAATAAAATCAATAAAACGAGAGAATTGGTAAAACTGCCAAAACGGGAAGTTTGTGGGGTAGAGTATAAATAGCACAACTTATGTGTCCAATATTGTAAATAAAATTTTAAAATCCCCATGGTGCTGTGTGCTGTCCGATTTTTCATATATACACACACACACTCTACTCTCTTTACTCACTAAGGACAAAAA
Organism: Limonium bicolor; assembly: GCA_023374045.1. Taxonomy (NCBI): domain Eukaryota; kingdom Viridiplantae; phylum Streptophyta; class Magnoliopsida; order Caryophyllales; family Plumbaginaceae; genus Limonium; species Limonium bicolor. The sequence continues at coordinate 60,711,916 of CM041776.1, forward strand.
CAATTAAAACACTAAAGTATTACTTTACCTCACTTTCTACTCTCTCTCCTCTCATTCCCTCCTCTCTCTCACGTGAACCTCTTCTTCCTCCTTCTCTATTTCCCTCCTTCTTGACCGATAACAATGGTGAAACAAGAAACACCCCAAACTCTACCCTTCTCTCCTTTGTAACTCTCTCCAAATCCTTCCAAAAATTATAAAAATACCACCATTGTAATCCTCTCATCAAGAGCTACATTTTCATCCTTCCAAAATTCGAAAACAACACTTTCGTTTTATGGTGTGTCCCATTGGGAGCTTCAACACCACCATTAGAAGGCCCTCCTTCTCCTTGTTCTTCTAAGGTAAAAAATATTGTGAAAACTCCATCTTTTTCTAGCCCTTGTGGACAAAACGAAATTCATAAACTAAATCCTTGTTGTTCCTCTTGTTCTCTAGCCGATTTTGGCTTGTTGGTGGAGTTGGAAATATCGTTCTTGAACCACCCAAACAGCACTTACACACCCTTGGAAGGTAATGTAAATTCTAAACCCTAAAATCCATATTAGAACCTACATAAAGACTAGGGTTAGTTCTAGTATAAAATGGTGTATTGAAATGTGTATATGTAATGGTTGTAGTGTTAGGGGATTTAGATTACAAAACCGGTATAGAAGAAGGGGGGGCGAATGAAGGCAGGAATGCAGAAAGAAAAGAAAGAACTAGAAGAAGAAAACAAGGTAAAATAAGCTCACCTTTGTAGTCTTGATATTTATTGTAAACAGATTTTTAGAAATAAAAATGGTTATTTTGAAATGATGATGCATTAGTAGTATAAGTGTAAAGAATGCAAGTACTTGAACCTTTGAAAACAATTTAAAAACTGTGTTTACAAAAACAGATTGGATTTAGTTTGTTGAGTGCAGGAAATTTTTGTAGTGTTTTTAGTATTGAGTTTTGGTATTGAGAGCTTGTATAGTTTTGGTTGTTGAAACAGGTGAAAAGAGTGTTGAGATGTGAACTAGAATTTGTGGTGAGAGTGTAAAAATATAGGGGAGGTTATGTCAAAATTTATATAGGATTAGAACACGTGAATTTTAAACTAGGTGACTAAGGTGAGTGTGTAACAGATTTTGATTAAGATAGGTGGAGGGTAAGTTGAGAGAGGTGGATAGTGCAATCTAAATACATTAGAGGTGCTAGAAATGTCAATAGGAGAGGAAGTTGTAGAAGGGGAGTGTTAGTATCAAAATCTGTAGCAAAAGACATTAGGGAAGAAAACTGTTTAAGTGTTGAGTGGAAATTAAGAGAATTGTGTATATAAGTTAGCATAGAGTTGTGTGATGAATTAGGAAATGAATTAGCATGGTTTAGGGTGTTTAAATTGCACAAAAACATGTTAGGATGCATGTAGGAAGATTGGGGAAGCAATGGGTGAAATTGGGAAGGAAAAACAAAATCTGTAACAAGGTTCTGGAACCGTCCGACCCAGAGCCTGGATCGGACGTGGGTCGGACGGGGCTTAAGAAACGCGAACCAACCTTTCTGGAATGGTCCGACCCAGAGCCGTGAGTCGGACGTGGGTCGGACATGGCTGAAATAAACAAACGTAAACATTCTGTAATGGTCCGACCCAGGGCCGTGGATCGGACGTGGGTCGGACAGGCAAAAAATATAGCAGTCGAAGTTTCTGACTTCGTCCGACCCAGACGGTGAGTGAGGACGTGGGTCGGACGGAGCTTAGACTCGAGACCCAAAACCTTCTGGAACGGTCCGACCCAGGGTGAATGGGTCGGACGGAATAGTGCTGGGTCGGACAGGGTAATTTTCTGGGAACGAATCTTATGGAATGGTCCGACCCAGGGCATGGGTCGGACGGTGGGTCGGACGGCCCTATCCTGACAAAAAAAAATATTTTAATCTAAATAATAATTGTATATATATATATATATATATATGTATACCCATATATATACGTATATGTACATGTATGTAAGCATGCAAACCTTAAGTAAGAAAATAAAAACTTAAGTAATGAAAAATGAGTAAGTAATGTGTAAGTGTAAGAAGTATAAGGACATAGTAAGTATGAGTTAAGTAATGATAGTTAGATTAATCATTTAATTGTATGTATATAATAGGATTTGATTTGTGACACCGGGAAGACGTTTGGAAATACGGACAACGGTGAACGGTATGGATTCCTCATGCCCCGTATGCTATCTTGGTTACTCTGATTTGTGTGTTGTGTGCTAATTGATCACCAAATAAGATAAATGCACGAATCGGAGTTAATATGCATACTTGTGAATATGTAGTGTTGTATGTTGTGAATATTTTCTTAAATTTTAGTTTGTATAATTCATGAAATGTGTGGATGAATATGAATGTGTATGTATGACGTATTGTACTGTGACCGATTGTGAAGTGTTTGGACTTCTAACTTATTCCTAACAAGCTAACCATCCTGACTTAAAATGGTAATTAAATTGGAATGAGTAGAAGTCCGATATAGTTTCGGCACGCGTGAGGATGCGGAGTCACGAGAGGTTGGCTCCAATTCCTGACTCTTAAACTGGTCCGCGGCCCAAATCCCTTAAGTGGGTAGCATCCCGGATTGGTGAGTCAAGTAAATCCCGGAGGTGGGACGGTGTAGTCCCCAGGGCCGGAGGTCCCGACGACTTAACTTGAGTATAAGTAAGTAAGTAAGAATGAGTAAGTAAAGTAATTGAAAGTAAGTAATTGTAAGTAAGAAAAAGTAAGTAATGAGTAAAAGAGTAAAGCATTCCGATTAACCCGGATGCATAATTTGGCTAACCTTGTGAAGGTAAGTAAGTTGCGTGCTACTACATTGTTGCCTTGAATTATGTAATGAATTGTATGAGCATGTAATTTGTATGAACAGCATGTATGTATGAAATAAATAGATGGCATGTTTAGTGGACGTCAAATAGTCGGCGTGCCCTAGCTAGCACGCGGTATATGCGGAGTCTATATGCAGCGTTTGCTGAGCCCCTTGGGGCACCATTTTTACTACACGCAGGTACTCGAGAGTGATGAAGATGTGAAGACTCAACTCTATTTCTTTATCTTCTTTTTGGGATGTAAACACTGAATTTATGATTGGTGTACTGAGTAGTACATGGCTATAACTTTTGATTAGCCGGTGTACCATGTGGTACACCTTTTTGGATTTTGATAGAATGGAATTGGTATAGATGAGTAGCCTTAGAAACTCATTCTTTTGGGAAGTGTGGTAAAGGATGTAATGTAATACTTCAAATACTCGGTGATCCAAGAATGTAAGTAGGTTATTTTGTATTCAGTATGCATCATATTAGTAGCTCGGTACACTATGTTCATCAGACCGTGACTGTAAGTATTAGTAGGCTAGCTAGCCGTATGGGCGGTTAGCGGCATTGTTTCACCCGCCGTAGTAAGTATGTAATAATTCCGCTGTGAACTCGTAGGATTAATAGGACGATTAGACGGTAAGCATAGGATTAGCGGTTGGGGTGTTATAGAAACTGTAATTGAAAACCGATGAATCCTGCATTATAGCTAGCGAAATTAGTATCAATGGAACCGTAATTGAATTTCGAAACCATAGAAGCAAGAATCACTCAATTTGGTTCTGTAGATTGTGAGAAATTGTTGAATTAGTACTCGACTTGGTTGAGTTGCTCGCGGATGAATTGGGAGTTCAGGGTCCGTCCGATCGGGGTTAAAAGATCTGGACGGCCAAGATTAAAACGTTTCAGATTTAAGTTTATTAAAGTTTTATAAATTCCAGTAAATAACCCTAACTTGTTGAGTTAATTTAAATACCTTCCTGAAAGTATTTTGACTTGAAATTTTAACCATAGATTCCTTATTTAATCTAGTTTACTTTGATGTAAATTATTATGGTTTTGGAGTTTTTAAACATAATTATGATTTTTGCAAATTACGGGTTTTCTGGAATTATTTGGTTAATTTTAAAAGATATTTTTATGAAATAAAAATTTTATAATAGGTATAAATGTTAGAGTTACTGTATATTAAATTTGGGAATTTTTGGGCAATGGTAGATGGTTTTAAAAATTGTGTTTATGAGTTTTTCATAAGAATAACTTATAATATATGGTTTTTAATGTAACCAAAAATTAAAGTATGGTTTGTTAATAGACTTTTTAAGGTGGGGAAAATAAGGGAAACTAAATTAACATTTTATAACAGTAAGTTTATAAATGTTTGGGTATTAGCTTTTATGAGAAGTGAAATTATTTACATATATGTATATATACTTATATGGTAGAATTAAAATAGAAACTTATGTTAAATCAAGGAATTTAATTATTCTACATTTTATTTATTATATTATATGGGAGTTAATATTCTTAATTAAAACTAAGGAATATATATATATATATTTACACATATATAAAAAGGGAATAAAGTAGTAACTTAGAGTAAAACCGGGAGTTAATAGATTAACACTTATAATAACTAAATAATATAAGAGCTAGTATCCTAAGATATAGTTAAAGAAATACTTTATGAAACATACCTGGAATGCAGTTAAATGTGGTAGTAATAAGATAGTTTAAATACGATAAGTTACATAGGGGATGTCTTAATTAAATTCTAATACGGGTATACGTATATATATATTAAATAAATAGAAGGAGAATACTTTATTTTATTAAACCATATATATCGGTTGTGGTATGCCTAAAAGTTATTAAACATAATTAGATACAATAAAATTTCCTAAAAATGTTATGGATAAATCTTAATACATAAAGATATATATAAATGTATATGCATATAAATACATTAAAATAGATGAGGGAAATAATATTCCTTGTGATAGTTATAATAAGTAGAATATATATATATATATATATGTTAAACCTTAGGTTTTAATCGGTGTGTAATTAAATAGTCACTGTTAACTTAAGGGTTTAATTATACAACATAATCGTAACACGGTCTTGGGTTAACCTACTAAGCCCAAGTCTATGAACTTCAAAAGCCCACTTAAACAATTCAAAGAGAGTTTGGGCCACTCTCAGGGATAAATTCTAAACCATTCCAAACTAAACGAAATGGGCCTAACAAAGGATTTAGTTAACAAGTCAAGCCCAAATCCTTGTGAGAGAATAATGGTAACCTGGAACTATTAATGAATAAGAAAGGAAGGTTGTTTAGTTTATAAGTCCCTTAACTAATCGACACTTGGGACACCTTAATTATAGGTTACTATTGGGGAATCACTTATTCGAGTTATTTATTGTTCTTCACATACCAGGTACGATTTCTCGTACTCCGATACTTTTGCTGATTGACTTGTGAGACATTTTCGAAAAACGCTAACTGAGTTTAAGAGGAATTTCTAAAAGGAAATGGTTGTGTGACTAACTCAGCTTGTGTGACTAACTGAGCCTTGAATGTGAAACTCACTTGGGTATTGGTTCCTTCTATTTGGTTGTTCCATTAGACATTGACTGCTTAGGGTTTACGCTTCTGCACTCTGTGGGACTGAGTGTTTTGGTATTGCTCTGGGTAGTTAGTGATCTAGTGGGAATTTGGAAAAGGTCAATTTTGGTAAATTCTTCTTTTGACTCTGGATATTGTTTCATCCATGAGCTGGTTCTTGATGTTTCGACGTGCGCGCGTCTTCAATGGTAACAGTGAGGGGCTGTATATCCCCTGTCCCAAAAGGGACGTAGTAGACAGTGAGGGGTTGTATATCCCCTGTCCTTAAAGGACGTACTTGGCGGTGGGGGCCATCTCTCCCTGTTGATTTATTCCACTCATGAGTTATTGGTTCTTGGATCTATCTTTTCATTCCTAGTCCTTTGTGACTATCTGAGTCTTTCTACTCCTAACGGGAATTGGGTTTAACTAAGGCAATGGATGTTCACTAACACATGATGTGGTTTTGTTTCACTAACTTTACCTTTCTGTTAGAATTCTTTATTCTTAACTTGTTATCTTGATTTGATGATTTGTGAAATGTCGTGTTCCTCTGTGTGGTTTAAGTGATTGTTTTCCTGCTATTATTTATTTAAGGGTTGTATTATAAATTTGTTTTGGAGGATCGTACTAGTTCCATTCCAGGGAACTGACCCACCCCTCTCGGGGTGGGCTGCTTGGTTTTATCGTGCAGGTACGAGTTATTTTACAGGTGGCCACGAAGAGAACGAGTGATTGGGATGGGATTAGGTTCTGAGAGTTTATGTGTTTTATTACTGTTTTACTTTTGTTAAGTTTTCACGAGGTTCAGGCCGTGACAGTTGTAATTTGGTGAGGTTTGGTGCCGGGTGTTTGGATCCCGATGGTCTGTACGCCTTTAGTATTTTATTTCCACTATAAATATGTTAAATAGGGGCGTTACATATGGTTCCCACAAAGTTTGGGGTATTTCGCCCATGGGTGACTCCTTTCCCCTTTTAATTACTCGTACCAGCTGGGGTCTGCCCCACGTAGCTACCATGTCACTAGTGGAACGCGAGGCTTTAATGACGGTGGTTTAATCACGGCTTAAACAGACACCGTGATTAATAGGAAGGCCGGAATTAATTAGCGACGATGATTGAATTAACCGTAATCAAAAATCGATCGGAGGTTGGCGCGCCTTTTTTAGGGGGACTTTAGATGACGGTTTTTAGTAAAACCGTAATCTAAAGTCCCGTGTTGACGCGCGCTTTACGGTCAACGGACTTTAGATTACGGTTTTACTAAAAACCGTCATCTAAAGTCCCTTCTAAAAAAGGCGCGCCAACCTCCGACTGATAGTCAACGACGTCGTTTGCCCTTAACGAAAAACTTTATATTAATGTGTTACCTATGTTTGAAACATATGCCAAATAATTTGATTTATTCGACTCCGCGCGAAGTATTTAAATTACAGTTAACGACGTCGTTTTAGCAGTGTATTTTAGATTAATAAAAACTTTATATTAATGTGTTACCTATGTTTGAAACATATGCCAAATAATTATCGCGCTATTTTTTTAATTTCGTTACACTTTAGATTACATTTAACGACGTCGTTTTACCAGTGTATTTTAGATTAATAAAAACTTTATATTAATGTGTTACCTATGTTTGAAACCCAACATATGCCAAATAATTATCGCGCTTTTTTTTTAAAATATCGTTACACTTTAGATTACGGTTTGTTTGGGAACCGTCATGTAAAGTGCGACTTTAGTTTACGGTTTACATGTAAACCGTAATCTAAAGTCCATTAAAACATTTGCCTACACTCTGCACACTCTACTCACAGTAACTCTTTTCTCTTTCGCGCTATCTTCCTCACTGAAATCGCCTCCTCTCTCCCGTCACCTTGCTAACGGCCATCGCCGCCGTCGCTCCCACCACCTTTGTCACTCCCATCGCCGCCGGTCACCACCCATCTACCACTGGTCTCACCGTCGACGTCTCTGTCGCGTATTGGGTATGGGATCGATTGATTGTCGTTTTTTTCCTTACTTTGTTCATATACATGCATTTCGATTGCAAGTTCTAAGTACCTCGTTTGTATCTAATCCTGAGAGTGTAATTGCAAATGTTCTAACCTTGTTCATATATTTGTGCCCAGATTCACCGTTAATTGCAACCTAGTTCGTGGGCTGATTTCTACACTACTTGCCCACTTCGGTGCTTAGTAACGGTAATTTTGCAAACCAAACTGTAAACTGATGTATTTATTTATTCTTAGCATTTAGTATTACAATTAATACATAATAGTGTATTACCGACAAGCTATGCCAGATGCTTTCTGTTTGATTCATTTTCAACTGCTCTCTGTAAACTGCTCTCTGTAAACTGCTGTATTCATTTTCAACTGCTCAATCTGCTATGCCAGATGCTCTCTGTTTAATGCGTGCAAATCTGACTTTGATAAAACTGATTTGGACACGTTAGAAATATAGGGGAGATGCTGTCGATTTTTTTCCGCGGTTTAGCTAGCATTTAACCTTGATTTTTTGATGAATTCTAATGTTGTCGTTTTTCATTTATGCATCAGGACTACGACTTTATTTTGGCTTCCGACCTCAACCGTCTTAGCATCGGCTAATCGTCTACCAGAGGTAAGATTTACATATATACATATAATATTTGACAAACTACCAAACATAGTTATCCGCCCAAGATATACCTAATAGAGGTATATCTTCGGCAGTCCCTGTCGGGACTGTCCATGATTGTTAAATCTCACGCCTAGGGTGTGAATGTTTTTAATTGTACTTTATTGATTATTTCAGCAGTATCTCTTTATTGTTCTTCGAATGCATATATTATTGATTAATATCATAATATCGTGCATTTGAAGAACTGTAGGGAGATGCTGCCGAAATTTTCAATAAATTACATATTAAAAACACGTTCACCGGTGGGATTTAATAGTCATGGATGGATTTAGGTTGATAAGATACAAAAGTGTAAAGACTCTGCCACGGGTGACGGTATGAAATGGCTGCCGTCATATAAATAGCTAGAAGGAGATGGAACGTTCGTGGATTTACAGCGGAAATTTGGACGACAAGTTTTTAGAAGGAGTTGATAAGTTATGCACGGTGTTGGCGAACAATCTGAAACCTACAGACAAGGGATACATATTTTGTCCGTGTATCGACTGCCAAAACAATCTGAGATATCGCGGCGTTGAAACAATTAAGGAACATCTGATCCGCCGCGGTTTTACAAAAGATTTCCAAGACATAATCCGATGGCATGGTCAGAGTGTGTTCGATGTTATTAAGCCTGACGAAGGGGATAATGGTCAGGCAAACACAGAAACAGAACTTGGAGATGATACAGTTGCTGGTGACACAGAAGACGTTACAGGAACGTTGAGCCAGATTTCTGGGATGATGACATTGAGACTATGCTCGAAGATGTGGAACGACATTACTCTAACACGCCAGACAAGCATGAAAATTTGTTGGATTCATCCAAAACACCGTTGTACCCCGGGTGTGACCCTACAAAGTTAAGCAAGTTGAGTGTCATCCTCAAGCTATTCAACTTGAAAGCGAAACATGGCTGGAGCGACGTAAGTTTCACTGACCTCCTGGAACTATTGAAATACGTTCTTCCGGTGGACAACGTTTTACCAATGACTACGTACTCAGCCAAAAAAATGATGTGCCCAATGGGTATGGGGTACCAGAAAATTCATGCTTGTCCAAATGGTTGCATGCTGTTTTGGAAATCGGATGAATTTGCTGAAAGCTGTTCAGCATGTGGAGCGTCACGGTATAAGAAACAACAAACTCACATCAACGGTAGTAAGAAAGGTTCACCAGCTAAGGTACTGTGGTACCTGCCCATCATTCCAAGGTTCAGACGTTTGTTCTCCATTGAGAAAGACGCAGAGAATCTTCGGTGGCATTCAGTTCACAGGAAAAAGGATGGCAGATTGAGACATCCCGCTGATGCACCACAGTGGAGAAACATAGACGTAAAATTTCCTGAGTTTGGTAACGAACCGAGAAACCTAAGGCTAGGCTTGTGCACGGATGGGATGAACCCTTACGGTACTTTGAGTAGCATACACAGTACCTGGCCTGTGCTTTTGGTTATTTACAATCTACCGCCGTGGTTATGCATGAAACCAAGACACATCTTGTTGTCTTTGTTAATATCTGGTCCAAAGCAACCGGGCAACAAAATTGACGTATTCCTACAACCTTTGATAGAGGATCTACAACTCTTGTGGAATGAAGGGGCTACGGTTTACGACTCATTCAGTAAAGAGGACTTCAATTTGCGTGCTATGTTGTACTGCACAATCAATGATTTCCCCGCCTATGGTAATCTTTCAGGCTATTCAATCAAGGGGGCGTTGGCGTGTCCGATTTGTGGTGAAAACACTTGTAGCATTCGCTTGAAACATAGTGGGAAAACCGTGTATATGGGCCACCGAAAGATGCTTCCAAAAGGACATAAGTATCGAAAGATGGCGAAAGAGTTCGATGGGAAAACTGATCACAGCATGGCGCGCCAGCCTTTGACAGGTAAAGAGATTTACAAAAAGTTGGATAATATTGTGAACAACTTCGGGCCGCCAACCAAAAGTGGTGAAAAAAGTGTCTGGAAAAAGAAATCAATATTTTGGGAACTAGAGTACTGGCAGCATCTGGAGGTTAGACATTGTATCGATGGGATGCATGTCGAGAAGAACGTGGGTGAAAGTATCACCAGCACTCTTTTGAACATAAAAGGAAAGACAAAGGATCATTTGAAAGGAAGAAAAGATTTAATTGAGTTGGGCATACGCACAGAGCTTGGCCCGCAAGAACGTGGAAAACGCACATTCTTGCCTCCTGCCTGTCACACTCTGTCTAAAGAAGAGAAACATAGTCTATGCAGTACCCTTTACAACATTAAGGTGCCATCAGGTTACTCCTCAAACATAAGAAACCTAGTGTCCATGACAGATTTCAAATTAGTAGGAATGAAATCTCACGATTATCATGTCCTACTTCAAGAATTTTTGCCAATTGCACTACGTGGGATCTTGCCGGATGCTGTCAGACACACAATCACAAACGTCAGTGTCTTCCTCAAATCCATTTCGTCTAAGGTTCTTGATGTGGACACTCTGTCTAAATTACAAAAGGATCTTATTGTGACAATGTGCCAGCTGGAGATGTATTTTCCTCCATCGTTCTTCGACATAATGATACATCTCCTCGTGCATCTTGTAAGAGAGATTCTGATGTGTGGTCCTTTGTACCTTCGCTACATGTATCCGTTCGAAAGGTACATGGGTGTCCTGAAGAAGAAAATGAAGAACCGTCGTCACCCAGAGGGTAGTATTATAGAGGGCACTATCACAGAGGAAGTTGTAGACTTCTGCACCAATTACCTAGAAGGTGTCGATACCATTGGACTTCCACGTTCTAGACACGAGGGCAGATTGAAGGGTGTTGGCACGGTTGGAAGGAAACTGAAAAGAATTGACATAGACACTCTTAACAAAGCTCATTTAGTTGTGCTAAGTCATCTTGAAGATGTTGAACCATACTTTGATGAACACTTGTGTGTTTTAAGAGCACAATATCCAAACATGAGTGACGTTAGACTACAAAATGAGCAGAATAGGACATTTGTCCGATGGTTCAAAGAGAGAGTGTTGTCCGATCAGTCCACGAATGTGCCTGAACTGATTAAAGTAGTTGCATTTGGACCAAATCTGGATGTAATTTCTTATGAGGGGTACGATGTCAACGGATTCACCTTTTTCACAGAACGTCAGGATCAGAAGTCAACGAATCAAAACAGTGGTGTAGAGCTTGAAGCTTATCAAAACTTATATGACATCGGTGTCGTGGGTCATAGTCCTGTCTCAGTACAACAATCATATTTCGGTGTTATACAAGACATCTGGGTATTGGACTACAACAGCTACGAAATGTGTGTTTTCCGCTGTAACTGGGTTAACAACAATCATGGCTACCGTGAGGAGGAGCATGGTATGAAACTGGTTGATCTGTCTAGAGCTACTCCCACGGTTGAGCCATTCGTTGTTGGGACGAAGGTTAAGCAGATATTTTATGTAACTGATCCCTGTAATCCTAGATGGTCTGTTGTGCTTAAAGGGAGAAGAGGAATAGTTGGTGTGGATGGTGTGGTTGATGAGGATGAGTATGATGCAGAAGATGAACCTCCAATTGTTCCTATTTCATTGGAAGAGGCTGAGGTCACAGGTCATCGTGAGTATATACGATCAGACCATAACGAGGGCATGTGGGTTGAGAGATAATGGTGTATGTAAGTTATTACTATAAAAATTTATATGAAATTAACACTGTTTTATTTATTGCTTGTTTATGACCATTATGAAATTCTTAATTTAATTCAAATTGTATTTCAATCCTTGCAGCAGCATGGCTGATCAGGACATGGTTGATGAAGAGTTCGATTTATATTGTCGTCAGGAGGAGGAAAATGAGCAGCAAATGGTACCGGTCCCATCTACATCTGCCGCTGCTGCTGTTGCCCCATCCACATCTGCCGCTGCTGCTGTTGGCCCTTCCATGAGTGCACCTTCTACGAGTGCTACTCAGAGACCCAGAGGTAGAGGTCCGACCCGTGGGTTGAAACTGCAGAAACCGGATCAGATTAGTCTTCTGTGGGACCAGTATGGGAGGTATGGTGGGGGCAGCAGGTCAGAGTTCGCTAGTATGCTAGGGACTCTGGCCAGATCACATTGCTGCATCAACCACACATGGAAACAAGTCCCGCAAGAAGTAAAGGAGACCATCTGGAAGAAGGTGCAAGAACGGTACAAGATCCCAGAAGAAGTGAAGAAGACCGTTCTTTCTTTGGTGGCCGGCAAAGCTAAATCATTCCGCCACTACTTGGTTGAGCATTGGATCAACAGGGTGCCCCCACGTGAGCCTCCGCCGTATGTTGTGTACAACGGCATGATCACTGAAGAGGAGTGGAAGGAGTTCGTTGAGCGGCACGCCACCCCCCGTTCAGGGTATGTTTCTGTGTACTCTTTTCTTAATTAATGCTCATAATGCTTTATCCCTGATTTTCTAATTAATTTCCTGTTGTACTTTCTTAACAGCAAGTACAAGAACAAGCACGGCAAAACCGTGAAGCTAATCTCTACCCCCACACCATGGGACGAAGGGGATATGTGGGCAGCCTCGAGGGATGGAAAGAAGCTGGTTTGCTGACACGGAGGAACGAGGATGGAAGTGAATGCCCGATCGAGGATGCCTCTGAGGCGAGGAGGGTGCAGATGTACATATTGGGACGCCAGAAAACGACCAGCGAAGGTCAGAGGATATTTCCTAATGCTGCGATGGAACAAATGGCAAACCAAATTGTAAGTATTTGAAAGTAGCTGTTAAATAATTTACTTATATACTCAAGTGTTTGTTGATCTTAAATCTCGTCATTAACTTCTTTGAAAATTGGACAGTACGAAGCGGCACAGAGAGGAGAAGTGGACTTACACGCTCCTCCTTCTCAAGACGACGCGCTGAATCAAATGCTTGGGAAGAAGGATCACCCGGGGCGTGTTAGAGGATTTGGGGGAGAAGTACGTCAGAAGAACGTATTCCCGCCATCTGCTAGGAAGGGTCAGATGAGTGCTGCTGAAGTCGAGGCGATGGTAGAGCGTAAGTTCGCTGCTGAGCGCCAAGCTAATGACGAGAAAAATGCTGCTGAGCGCCGGGCTATCGAGGAGAGGCTGCAGGAAGCGTTGAATGCGATTGCACATGCGACTACTCAGCAGCAGCAGCCAGATCCTCCTCGAATGTCTTCCTCGTCTAGTTGTGCTCCGGCCGCTGACCCGTACCCGTTTGCCAACATCCAGGTTAACTTTGTTTAACTATTTTTCTTCTAAAATAAAGTTATTTAAATAGTATTAGATTGGACTCACTTAGCATTTCACGTATTATCTCTGTTTATTAAAGGAGCAAAAAAAATGTCGTCTCCAAATACCATTAGACGGGCACCCTGTAGATGCGGCCTACGGGACGGTGTTGCCATCAGGTCCACTCACGCTCATCAGTTTCGTACGTCTACCCCCATTCTACGCGCGTGTGACCTTGGACCTGATAGTTGATGGATTTGAGCATGCATACCTTCCGATGGCGATTGACAACAAATGCACGCTGATCGAAGCGAAGGGAGACATATTGCCATGGCCAGCATGTTATATTGTTGTCACCGATGAGGTAAGACTGTTTAACAACCATTTAGTATCTAATAAAATGCATTATTTAGCATTAAGTGTCTAATCTAATCTATTATAGATCCCTGAGCTTCCTCGCCGCGTAACCCGGCCCAGACTAGAAGAGACCAGCGCGCCGGCGAATCCTGAGATCCCTGAGGTTCCTCGCCGCGTATCCCGGCCCAGAGAAGAAGATCAGCGCGCCGACGAATCCTGTCAGAAGGGTATTTTCTAGATAAATGTTTAATGTTACTATAATAATCAATTAGTAATTATCTTTACATTTATGCTTTACTGTTTGTGTGTGAAGGGTAAGAATCCAGTGAGTCGGGGTGCGAAAGGTAAGAAACCAGCTCCCGTCCGGGGTCGCACCAGGACTTCTGAGGCGCCTAAAAATAAGCTCGAACTGCCACAAAAACTTGTTAATGTTTTGGGGGCCAAGCAGATGAATCTCTACGACAAGATCATTTTGAAGTCATCTCAAATTAACAACTTCATGATGACGCTTCCAAAGGAGATGTTTCACTACGAAGAAGATATGATGACGGCAATCAACTTTGAGGACATCAGAGAGATGATGTGTGGAGATTATCTGAACATTAACATTATTCAAGCTTATCTAAAGTAAGTGTTCTTTCCTCATACTGTAAAAACATATAGAATAAGTATCTATGAAGTTGCATTGGCTAACTTTTTATAGTACATGTGATATAATAGATGTCTGCTTGAGAGATGTGCTGAGAAGGAAACAACCTCCGTTACTGCGGTGTGCCCGGAGCGTTTGTCGTATGACTCAGTCACTAGGGACCCGGGGAGGTTTTGTGAATACATGACTCATGTCTTCAATGTTGTTGATCAACAGAACAAGTTATTCATTCTAATGCCGTATCACCAAACGTGAGTTCTAATATAAAATTACATACTAATTAGCTAACTTTTTTACCTTCATTTCTCATTTCATTTTGTATTTGACATTGTAGCCACCACTGGGCTTTGTTTATATTCTGCGCTGCCACCGCTACTCTGCTCGTTCTAGATCCACTAGGGCAGTGGACAGAATTCCACACTGAGGACTTAATCAAAGAGTAAGTTTTTATTACTATTTAATTGTTTGTAAGTTTTTTGAACCAAAATTAATGTACTTGTTCATTTTGCTAAACGCTTTTGTTAATATATGTAACAGTTGTTACAAAAAAACCCCTCAGGGAGAGTTTGGTGATTTGACCGTCGATTACATCAAGGTTTGGTAATTCATGTATTTCATTCGTGCTGCTATTATATTTGTACAATTGTTTTACATTTGTGAATTTTGGTGATTTAGTGCCCTACCCAAAAGGATTCTAAGAGTTGCGGGTACTACGTGATGCGGTATATGTACGAGTTCTGCGGGTACTTCCCAAGTTTTAGGAATGATAAAGACAAGGTAATACGAACGCTGTCTTGTATTTAATTCTTTCGGCAGATTTTTTTGTCTTTATCTTAATCTCATTATGTGTTCCATTCCTTTTCTTGTTGCAGATTAAAGAGCATTATGCCAAATACAAGACTTATGCTTACGCCGACTTGTTGCATGTCAGAGAGAGCATGGCAGCCATGTTTATGAGAATGGAGTGGTAGACTAGCTAGCTGCTGTAACATATATTTTTTGTTAGTTGCTGCTGCAACAGATTATATTGTGTAACAGATTATATTTTTTGTTAGTTGCTCTGATTCTGTTTGTAATGAATTATGCTAGCTGCTGCTGTAACAGATTCTAGCTGTTGTATTGTATATTTCTGTTGCAATTGTGCGCAGAAATGAATTTGCAATTGTGCGCAGAAATGAATTTGCAATTGTTATCTGTGTTGCAATTGTGTAACAGATTGAATATGTTACAGATTTTCGTTCTGGTGCTTTATTAGATGTTATCTCTGTTGCAATTGTGTAACAGATTGAATATGTTACAGATTTTCGATCTGGTGCTTTATTAGATGTTATCTCTGTTGCAATTGTGCGCAGAGAATGAATTTGTGTTGTTGGTATTTGATTCAGGTGGTTCAATTGTGCAGTTTCTGCCCTCTGCTGCTTATCTGTTACAATTCTCTCTCTGTTGCAATTGTGTAGATTTGTAAAAAATTAAAAAAATTAAAAAAAAAATTACACTTTAGATGACGGTTCTGGCAATAACCGTAATCTAAAGTCCTTTGGGCGCGCGCGCGAAAAGGCTTTAGATGACGGTTATTGCCAGAACCGTCATCTAAAGTGTCGACTTTACGTTACGGTTATTTGTAAAACCGTGATCTAAAGTCCTTTGGTTCGCGCGCGCCAAAGGACTTTAGATCACGGTTCTACAAATAACCGTAATGTAAAGTCAATGACACGCGGGCCAGAAAAGGGCCTTTAATTACGGTGTTAAACCGTAATTAAAGAAACGCCATCTTTATTGACGCCCGCGTAAATTACGGTCCAGAACCGTAATTATACACGGTTTTGGACCGTGATTAATGGGTCGCGTTCCACCAGTGTGTGGTGCTTCGGGTCCGACAGATGGAGTACTCTGGTTGTCTCTAGTATGTTATTCCTTCCTTGGGGTTGCGTTTCAGCAATCTTGGTTAACTGAATAGGGTCCTATGTTTAATTATGAGCCGACTCGATAGTCTTTATGGATTCATTATATTGTAAACTCTCTCATCTATCTTGGTATCGTACCTTTATGGCAGCCATGTCGGTTTTCCAATCAGTAGGGATTTTCCGTCTCCTGGCGCCTTACATCGCTTTGCCTCTATGTCAATATTCGAAGTGTGGACAGTGGTGGGTGGGGTACCACTGCTGATTCCCAAGAGGTTCTCCCTTCGAGCAAGTATGGTTCTATGTTATTCGGGATCGCAGGACCTCCAATACCCTCGTCATGCCTCGTTCTGAGTGGTTTCCACTTCTTCTCGTTGTCTATAACATGGCATGCCGTGTCTTTACTCGGTAGTTCTCCATACAGTAATCAGTAATATTGGAGTGCCATTAAGGCTGATATTGTTACGCTTTCGCGTCATTACGGCACTGGTTCGTTTAAGACCAGATGTCTCGTACCTCACAAGCGTTCCCCGTATTCCTATAATCCTAAGCTCATTGTCTTAACCCTAATTATCACGTCATCAGAGCGGCACTCCACTCCGATACCACTTTTCTAACACCCCTTGTAACACCCCTCTCGATAAACACGTAATAATCCCTCACGTAGCATAATTAAAGACGTCTTACAGCGGAAGAATAAACAACATTAACTCTCACACAGGTGTCACCTGTCATTACTCGCCCTTGCGAGTAACGAAGCAGCAACTAAATCCAATAACCAAAATAACAGCACTACCATACCGCTGTGACAACGAGATAAAACCTTTACATCATACTAAGTCCAAAAACCATAACCGTCGACAAGTGAGCATCTACCCTGATCCCGTACTTCAGCTTCAATGATGAACAGCAACCTGCAACATGCCATAGAGGCTCAGCGATAAACGCTGAGTATGCGGGCCTGGACCCTATTGGTCACTTGTCATTTTAAATTGATTTCATGCTTTACCATTTTACAGCTATAATTAATACTGTAATAATCACGCATAAACACATAGTCATCCATCAATCCAACAGTCATTACATTCCACAAACAACAGTTGCATCAGCGAACGTATCGAATAATTACAGTACTGTGCATAATCGCCTTAGCGAACGGTTTCCATATTTAATATTATTTGGCCTTCAAGGCCATATCCATTCAAACCATGTTTAATTAATTATCAGTTGGGCGTCATGTCGGGACAACCCAATTAACCTAACCAATGGACAGTAGTCCTCCCATACACACAAAGGTGCTCATTTCGCTAGAGGTCCGGAGGCCCCTGACTATTCACTTTGCCTCGTAAGGCGTCCATTTAAAGGCCATAGCCATGTACCAACAGTAGGTACCACCTGACCCACGATCCAATTTGGGCTCGTTGGGTAATTTCTTGGAGAGGAACCCGATCGGGTACCCCTCATCACAAATGCGCAACCAGGTAGTTTGTAAACTACCGGGATTCCTCCCCTCATCTCATACCAAATCTCTCATAGGATTAAGATAAACTCTTAGTTTTTATGGAGAATACAATTTATTAATTTGCTGCCCAATGGGTCTCACGCATACCTAGAAGTAATCTAGGTTATATTCATGTTCGAGATCCATGCTCTAGAGACCGACATTGTCGTGTCCCGTACCTAAGTATTTTACTTAGGTCATTTATGTACTTAATATTAATACTATAGGTATTATATCAAGTAACCATCGTGCCATCACATCAATGCATATGTATGTTTATATAAGTCAATCTATAGTCGACGTAGTGTTAATCCCGTAGGACGCTCGCGCATAATTAAGTACGCATTAACACACATCATCATATGCATATATCCACACACATAAAATACAAGTTATCAAACAATTCCGGGCCCTTTCTTAGGTCAACCCGGATCAAACCCTTCATCACATACCGTACACCTTAGACCAAGGATGCGTAGTGTAGTCCACTAAGCTTCTCGAGCGCGCACGTCTGTAATGTGATCTAAAAATACGAGGAACGCTAGGTGTCAATCCTCATGACAAAATGACTCGGTATTTCTGAATAACATCAGTAACCCCAGTATTACATCCCGTGAATTTCAACTGTTATTATTTAAGTTACCGTTATCCTTTAAACTCCCTACTTAATGTTTGTATTAATACTTTGGTTTAACATTGGAGTTGGTTTCATAAGAGCGTCGTGGTTATCGTTTTTGAACGTAAGAGTTTATATCTTTCCAACTCGTAGTAGTTTATAAGCGTTACGCTTTTACATAAGTCCGTTCGTTCTCGTACATTCAATTCAACTGTTTCATCACATGCATAGGCACGTATTGTAACCTACAGTTGCATGCATAAAATATTTTAGAACCTATTATTGCATGTATAATGCACTATTTATCGTATAGTATTACTATCCCACCAACC
This sequence comes from Limonium bicolor, assembly GCA_023374045.1. NCBI lineage: Eukaryota > Viridiplantae > Streptophyta > Magnoliopsida > Caryophyllales > Plumbaginaceae > Limonium > Limonium bicolor. The sequence continues at coordinate 60,730,584 of CM041776.1, forward strand.
ATTATAATATATCGTATTATTTAATCCATTAATCTTGAAAAACTACCTTTGAATTCAAAACTCATAACCTATAGTTTATAAACTATTTTCATGAATAACCTCCACCATTATTATATGGTTTCCAACCATAATAATATATATATAGAATATATATATATATATCATCATATATATATTATATCCATCCCTATATACATAATTCTCGCGTATATATACATATATTTATCAATATAGGTAAATTTCATGAGTTATAAAACTCTTATACCATATGTTACATTTTATCATCTATGTGAGATGATTATTCCCTTAGTTGTGTTATATTGTTACAACCATATTAAGATATCATTATCTTAATAACATATAACATTTTATGTTGTATAATTCCAACTCCTAAGGTTATCAACGTTTACCTACTTTATAAATCTATTTATTTTAGTTTGTCACTTAGTTTAATGTGAATACCCTTGTTTATATTAATTCTATTAAACCACATTAATACCATATAATTGTTATAACATTTATACCATTGTAGACCATAGTCTATAATTCATTTTCCAACCTTTATAAATTCGGTACAGCACTATACTTAGTTAAATTTCATTTGACCCATAACATTATGTAATGTTATACCATATATTAATATCATAATATGATATATTTATCTTATAAATTATAACATATAGTTTTTATACAAATCTATTGTTAATTACCGAAAAGGTATATCCATTTTACCATATCTTTATGTTTATTACAAAATCACCCCATAATTTATACCATGTTATATATACCATATAATATGACATTTTAAACCTTAATTTAAATATAACCTATAGTTATATATACCCCAAATTTCCGAACAGACCCAAATTATGTTCTAATTCATTTATTAACCCACCAACTTTTTATAATTTCAATTTGACCCAATTTATAACATATAGTTTTATAATATCATCAAAACTATATATTATATACTTATCTTTTTAAAACACCTTATATTATTCTAAAAATCACCAAACTATACCCAAAGGTTATAAATATCATTCCTAACCCACAAACTTTCAGTTATTACACTTCCACCCCCATTTACTATTCCAAAGTGTAACAATAATATAATAACTATATATTATACATATATAGCTTATTTTAAATTCCAAATTCAACCCAATAAAATCATAAAAATTCCTAATAGCCCATGGGTGTTTAAAATACCATTGTACACCCTTAAGTTTCGGTATTCACCATACATACCCCTTACATTATAAAAATGTTACAATTAAATACTTATCTTATTATATAACCTTAAATAAGTTATTTAACTTATCTAATTTGGTCAAAACCTACCCAATGGTCAAGGTTGACCTCCTTAATACTTCCTTGACCATTATCTTCCCCTTATTACAATTTTAACCCCTATTTTTCTAGAATTTACCATTTAACCCCAAAACTTAATAAAATTTTATAAATTTTATTTTAAATCCTTTTAACACCAAATTTTCAGCTTAATTAATATTTAGCCCCCATATTTGATTTAAGTATACTCTAACCCCTTAAACTTTGCGGTAATATATATATATATCACCTAAAACCTATTTTAAACTAAATATACATAAATAAAAATGGCCTAAAGTACATGGCCTTATTACAAACATTTGCTCATAAAATAAATTACACATAAATGCCCCAAAATACACATAAACTCACGGCCTCACCACATATTTTCCATTAATTACCAATCTTCCACATAAAGTCTTAATTTTGACATTTATGTTACTTAATTACTTAGATAAATTTACTAAGTCATTTCCTTAATCATTTTGAGGTCAAACATGACCATTTCTTCTAGTTCTCTCACGGCAATATTTTTAAGAATTGCATAAGAACATTTTAACATAACAAAGTTAAGGTTTAAGTGATTTAAACGTTGATTTAGCAAGGTTAAGGCCTTGTTTGGCCATGGCACCTTAGGGAATATCTCTCCACAGCTTGATTTACTTGTCTTCATACAAAAACAAGACATGATTTAACTCCAAGCATGAGCTAACCATGGGAAGTGTTTTAGCACTTAAATTCAAGGTAAATTTACCTTAGAAATGCTAGGACCTCAAGAGCTGTTCTTCGGCCTAGTTTTACAGAGGTAAAAGAGCATCAAAAGATCTTCTAAAAGAAGCTTTAAAACCGGAATGACTCATATAATAAGATGGCTAATTTTCACCTTGATTAAGATGCCAAAAATGGTGTTTTTGGCTTGGATCTGGCTACTCCTTGTAGATCTTGGTATACCAACTGAATCCACATGAAAAGAAGAAGAAAATAAGACTAGGGAACCAAGGTTTACAACCGGAATTGACAAGGAAGAAGAGATATGTGCTTAAAGCACATTTTTACCTTAAATGATCAAGACTTGAACTTCCCTCCTTCTAACTTGTTACAGCCGAAATTATACCTCCTTTTAACCTCCAAAACACACTACATACATGTATAGAAATGGTTGGAGCTTAGATCGATGGAAAAAGGAAAGAAGGATGAAGAAAATGGATATTTTCATGCCTTATAAGCTTACCTAGAGCAAGAGCTCACACCAACTGAGCTTTGTGTTCACTTACGGTCATGGAGCAGCAAAAGAGAGCTCTTGGAAGAGAGACTCACGGCTGGAAGGAGTAAATGAAGGAAGGTAGTCTCTTTTTGCCTTAAATGTCCTTTTATACTTATTTTATGTTTGTAATGTTTTGGTGACTCATTGGAAATTATTTTAGGTTGTAAAATGGATGAGAATGAGCTTCTAGGCAGGCGGCAATGGTGGGGCAAGGTGGACAAATAAGTCACACTTGATTGATGACTTTAGAGAAGATTAGTATTACTTTAGCAAAATGAGAAAGTGAGTCACATTCCAATGCTTGGAATTGATTGGAATCGGCCACAATACAAGGGGAAAGCAGCATCTTCAATCGGCACAGCCACATGGGGTAGTCAAGTGGGTAGACAAGCTTTAATGTTTAATATGCTAAAAGGTATACTTTTAGTATTTTAATTAAAAGTAAGGAGCCATATTTCATTAGCACATGGGAATGGTCACATGCTTGATTTCAAGCCTTAATAAACTGGCTATGGCTGGTCCATTTCGTGGTCAATGGTCAACTTTGACCAATTTAGTCAATGAAGACTTAATTTTATATTATTTTATTATTATATTAATGTTTTAATGTAAAAATTGTGAAAATTGTAAATCTCTTGATTTAGAGTTACCAGTGTGATATTAATGAGTATTTATATTTATTAGAGTATTTATAGGTGTTTCATTGGGTTATATAGACCCAAAACACATTTTCGAGACAATCCCGGGACTTTGGGGGCCTTTTTGTGCTTTAAGTGTTTCTCCCGGGAATTTTGTGTATTCTTGCAAATCTAACTTGAGAATTCTCTTTATAATGATAATTAATGGTGTTAGGAACTCTAAGAATGACTTATTTAGAGTTTAGTGCCACTTCGGCATTCCCGGGCCTTTTCTAGGATTTGTGGGGCCCGCAAGGGTTCCTCTAAGCACTTTTCGTTCAATTGAAAATTCACTCTGAGCCTTTTGTTTTAAATGATAATTAAAGACTATCGGGTGATGTTATGATCATTACTTGACTTGTATGACTTGGTTAACTCAAGGTCCGGCTTAACGCACGTTTTTGACCTTAAGGAGTTTTGGTGCATTTTTAACGCCTAAGTGTCTCTGTGCTTTCTTATGGTTTCATAATACTACAAATAAACCTTTAATTCCCATTATTTAATTATTTAATGATTAGGGGTATTTCAGTCTACCCCCCTTAAAAAGACTTCGTCCCGAAGTCACTTTACTTAAATAGGTGTATTAATAATTACACATATACCCATAATATATATCTGTGTGATATATCATTTACACATAACATATTGTGCTTATATAGCACGTAGCCATCATTTGCGGTGTTAGTTCAATCATATATGGATATAGGCAATCCATCAGCGCCATAATTCCTATCAGTTCTACCATCCCTGACAACCTCCCCGAGGTGTCCACATCATACCATCATTCCATGTTTCATATCTAATGATTCATTTCGTATCTAGGCGATACAATATGTAATCAATACACAAAGTAATATAAATATATATATATATCACAAGTGTCATAAAAGGTACAACACACATGGGTGTATACACATCATTTGAACAAGTATCTCATAGGATACATGCATATAAGTGCACATTACACACAAACAATACCAACAACGTACGCCCCGCGTACCAAACAACACACAAACAAAACCTCGTATGCCTCGCATACCACCAAAACAACAAACAAACAACATCGTATGCCCCGTATACCACCAATACAATAAACAAACAACATTATATGCCCCGCATACCACCAATACAACAAACAAACAAACATCGTATGCCCCGCATACCACCAAACTACTGTATGCCCCGCATATGAAACAACAAAACTTAGTGCACACACGTGTACAACCAAGAGGCTCTACCCCGCTTAAAAAGGGTTACGCCCCCGTACCCCATAAGTATACAACAGCCGCTCAACCAGGAGCGCTGGATACTTGGCTCTCACAGAGTTCTCCAACTCCCGTGTGGCATCTTCCATCTTTGGAGTGGATTATTCTCATATCAGAGAGGCGGGTATAACTCTAGCCCCTCCGGGCTCCTGAATACATAAAGGGTGAGGCACTCAACTATTTGTGCTCTCTCCCTAATTCGTTTTTAATGGGCCCACTCGCTTCGTACAGAGGCGCAGACCATGAACACTGGGCTTAGTTTGCCCTTTTTATTGTCGTATACCCTGTCGTTTGGATTACTAGCGTACATGCGCGTTTCTTCTCTCACTGATTTTCAGCTTGAGGTATAGTATGACATTGGCTATTGTTAGTACTTAGTGCTCTTTGCACTTGTCCTTGTAATACTGAGACGTACTAGCCTTTACGTCCACGGAGATAATGATTGTCACCCGTGTCTCCTAGTGGTTTTGTTCCGGAGTAACACACTGTTGTAGTTCCTTGATACTTACTTCGTGTTGATATCCATTACATCTTCCCGTGTGTCGGGTTAGCATCAACGTTCATATGGTTCTTCCTACTTTCTGCCAGGGGAATCCATATGTTGTGCTAGTATTAGAGTTCTGCAACTTCATCTTCCACTTCACATTATTATTTGCGAGTCTTACTCGTCTAAGTTCGCCCACTTATTCATTATTGATGGCTACTCTTGTTGGTCGCTTCTGCGGGCACCATAACTTAGTCGATTCAACAATTGTTAGTTATCATAACGTTTGTTCCTTGTTAAAAGCATCTGCTAATATACTAGCTTCGTCTTTCATCCTTACGTAGTCATGCGTTTATATTCACGTCCTTTGGTAGATTCCTCTGGATTTCAAGAATTTTCTTGATCCTTATGAGGGTTCTACATATCATCTGTATAATGGGTTTTTCCTATTTCTGTCATCAGCGTTCATGTCTTCGAAAGGTTTCCGTTGTCTTGACTGTATACTTTCTGCTATTCTCTGTTGAAGGTTCTTGGTTTCTCTAGCCCGTTGGTTTAACTGCGGCTCTTCTCGTCCATCTTCGAGGTAATCTGCATCACTGTCCTTAGTACGGAGTTTACTACTTCTCGTGTTCGTAACACTACTTGTCTACATGCATGGGGTACCATACTGATCCATTACTACATGCCCGACTAACTTATAAATAAGTCTGTCAGGCCCACAAGCTCCTATCGGAGTGCGGTCGTCCCACGTCTCGTTTAGTAAACTGGTAGTGTCCGTCACACGGCTATTGTGAAGTATTATGTTGCCAATCTCCCTTTTGATGGATGTCCTTGTTGTAGTTTGATATTAATTATCTCGCATTGTCGGTCATCTTGTCGTATGTGCTATTGTCCTAGTGGCATAGATGGTAAAGTGGTTGGAGACGATATTTTTGCTCCCTGGACTCATGTCCTTCCGGTCATATATTGTATGTGGCACTCCTTCTAAAGGTGGTATTTGGTTGTCAATCAGTTAAACATCAAATATTGATTGTCTTTACGGCTGCAATCAGTTCATGTAATATTCGTGCTGAGTTAGCAACATCGGGCCTCATATCTCGATCTCCTTGAGTAATATACATATTCTTTTCCTCTTGGTTTAATTGTTATCACATCTCATTTGTAGTTCGTATTTGTTTCCCTCATCCGTTTAATTTGATGTATTGCAGATTGCATAATAGCTTGAGCAACACGGCTCTCTACTTCCTAACCATCCTCTTTTGACGGTGGTGCATCTACAAAGGGTATTCTATCTCACACAATGATATGCTTGTCCATAAGGACTAAACATTCATCACTACTAGTGATTATCATTAAATGCTGGTAAACACTTCTGGTATTTGGCTAATAAGCCATGTCTGAGAATTCTCGAACAGTTAAACTGACATAGTTTACAGTGGCTTTATAATTCTTTCAGTTCTAGTGGTTGGACTAATAGGTCTTCCCAAGATTCACAGGCTTCTAATCTTAAAAGTTTGTATGGAAAACTGGTAAGAAATTTTTTTGGTATTTACTAAGAGATTAAAAATTTTAGTGGTAGCTGCAGCACTTGCCGTGGCAAGTGTGCAAAGCAGATGGAAATTTCAGTGCATTGATTGTTATTGCGCTTGTAGTAGCAAGTGCGCCATGCAGGTTGTAATATTGATTAGCAATTACTGGTCTCGTTGACTCTCTCATCATTGAGTATGGTTTACAAAATAGGGTAGGCATTAAAATTCCATTCATATAAATATGATCCATCATGGTTTTAAGGTTCCTGGTATCGAGTTCACACAACTAATCCCAAAAGTTTTACACAAAAGGCGAGTGGTCACTGACACACTCCCTCATACTTATTGCATATGCCTGTTTAACATCCAAGGCTAAGTACATAACAAGATAAGTAAAAGTGTTCCACTAGCGGTATCTCGGAGTTCAGGGTACTCATGCCCTGACAACTCCCTTCCCTTTCTGGGCTCCAGCATCAGTAGATGTCTGGCCTTCCTGACCGCCTCGTGGTACTCCAGATCCTCCAGCTGAGGTCTTCTGAGTAGTCTTTGGTGGTCTATAATTACGGCCCTCTGGGTTCATCCAACACTCGAACTCCCAGTGGCCCTCTTTCTTGCTGTACCGACACTCTACTTTGCGGCCACTACACTCGACCCTAGGATGATCCTTCCCGCAACGCTTACAATAGTAGTGGCGCTGGGGCTGTCCGATGCCTAATGGTGGTATTTAGTTTAAGTTAATATCTGATGGTATAAAGGTTAAGGTCACAATTGAATTTAAGAGGTAGGTGTTCTCACCCTTAGGAGGCGCAGATCTCAGAGGCTGAGCATCTATAGCTGGGCCGGTCAACCTAAGGACGGGCTCTTTCCCCCTTGCTCCCTGGTGACCCTGTTGCCCTTTCTTTTGAAAGAATTTCCTGTTTAAGGTTTTGGGTTAGCTTTCATTAAAGGTGTTTAATATGGTAAACTATTTAGAATGGGATAAGTCCTTACTTTCCCTTCTTCTTGCCATCGCCTGGAGATGCTCCTCCACCCTCAGACTCTCCCTCAGGATTCTTTCTCCTTTTTGTGCTAAGAGTCTCTTCCCGAGTCTGGAGCAGTAGCTCCGTCCTCGAGGCAGCGTCATAGCACTCCTAAAATCTCATTGGTAAGTCCTCACAAGGTTAGTTTGTAGTTTAGTAAGTGAAGAATTTATGACACTCATGTTTATACCTGGATAGTAGTATAAAGGGTAGCACCCATCGCCATCTGGATGCGAAACAGTAATCCCCCCACGGAACTTCTCGACCTTCACGGTCTCTGAGTAGTCGACTCCGGGGAGGAAGTCCAGTAGACTGATGAATCGAGCGTAGTACTCATCCACGGTCAGAACTCCCTGGGAGAGCGTCTCGAACTCTCGACGCTTCTTCTGTTTGAGATGTGCTGGGTAATACTTCCCCCTCAGCAGTTCAACAAAGGCAGCCCATGTAAAGTCGGGCGTAGCCAGGTGATGGTCCTTGACCAATCTCCACCAAGTGCTGGCTGCATCCTTCAGATGGAAAGCAGCAATGACGACCCTTTTGTCGGCAGGTACTTGCAAAGCTTCGTAGGCTTTCTCGTGCTCTACTATAAAACGCTCTAAGGCTACGGGGTCTAGTTCCCCTGAATAAGTAGGTGGTCGGGTCTCGGTAACTGACTTGAGCCAGTTTGTCTCCCTGGGCTGTGGCGGGTGGGCTGGTGCTCCTCCAATCTGAGTTCCAAGCTGTGCAAGAACGGCAGCAATCATCTCTGCAACTCCTGGATTCACGGGGTCACCGCCTTCACCTCTACCGCCACCACGTCCTCTAGTCCCTCCTGACATCTGTAGTACAGAATGTCCTATCATCACTACTCGGTAAATATACCGTACTCAACCAATGGATACTGGATTGCCTTTAAGGCTACCATATTACGCAATTTGCGTTACTAAACTTAAGTCCATGTAAGACGAGTCGTCTCGTAGCTCATAAATGTTTCCTGTAATTTCCGAAGTCCTAAGCTCACTGTCTTAACGTAGTATCTCGTCATCAAAGCGGGACTCCGCTCTGATACTACTTTTGTAACACCCCTCTCGATAAACACGTAATAATCCCTCACGTAGCATAATTAAAGATGTCTTACAGCGGAAGAATAAACAACATTAACTCTCACACGGGTGTCACCTGCCATTACTCGCCCATGCGAGTAACGAAGCAGCAACTAAATCCAACAACCAAAATAACAGCACTACCATACCGCTGTGACAACGAGATAAAACCTATACATCATATTAAGTCCAAAAACCATAACCGTCGACAAGTGAGCATCTACCCTGATCCCGTACTTCGGCTTCAACGATGAACAGCAACCTGCAACATGCCATAAAGGCTTAGCGATAAACGGCTGAGTATGAGGGCCTGGACCCTATTGGTCTCTTGTCATTTTAACCATCTTGATATTAGATTGATTTCATGCTTTACCATTTTACACCTATAATTAATACTGTAATAATCATACATAAACACATAGTCATCCATCCAATCCAACAGTCATTACATTCCACAAACAACAGTTGCATCAGCGAACGTATCGAATAATTACAGTACTGTGCATAATCGCCTTAGCGAACGGTTTCCATATTTAATATTATTTGGCCTTCAAGGCCCTATCCATCAAACCATGTTTAATTAATTACCAGTTGGGCGTCATGTTGGGACAACTCGATTAACCTTACCAATGGACACTAGTCCTCCCGTACACACAAAGGTGCTCATTTCACTAGAGGTCCGGAGGCCCCTGACTATTCACTTTGCCTCGTAAGGCGTCCATTTAAAGGACGTAGCCATGTACCAACAGTAGGTACCACCTGACCCACGATCCAATTAGGGCTCGTTGCGTAATTTCCAGGAGCGGAACCCGATCGGGTACCCCTCAGTGATCACAAATGCGCAACCAGGTAGTTCGTAAACTACCGGGATTCCTCCCCTCATCTCATACCAAATCTCTCATAGGATTAAGATAAACTCTTAGTGAAATACCCCAAACCTAAGTATGCTAAGTTAACATCAAATCATGATTTAGAAAGGCTAAAATATGCCTTAGAAAGATTGGTAGACAATTTAAAGCAAGGAAAACACAAGAAAATGCCTTAAGGGCAATTAGGGTAAAAATGTGCTCTAAGCTTGGAGAGACTTGGGTGAGTACCCAAATATCATGATAAGACCTTAGTAATATTCTAATGGTCATTTTAAATCAATTAGCAAAGAAAACCAAGCTTGAAAACAAGTTAAAACACAAAATGTGCTTTAAGAAGTTTTAAAGCACATTTTTGAGAAATTGTCTTAGAATTGAGTTTTGAGTGGCTAGATGTCCATCATTACTCTTTAATCAACATGTGTACTAATTAGTATCAATCAATGGGAAACCAAAAATTTCCTGAATATGTGCACTAATTAGTGAATAGTACTCAAATAGTGCTAGTTTTGACTTAAGTCAACTTTAATTAGCCAAATGGCCAAACAAGGCCTTATGTATCTATACCAAGGGGGGGACGGTTTTTAATGGTGACTCACCATTAGTAGCCAGCACATTAAAGGAAATGAGAGGAAAAGTAGTAAGTTCACTATTCACCCTTTTATAAGATAAATATCTTCTTTAGCTTACCTCTCTCCTCTCTTCTTCATTTCCCTTCTTCTTCCACGGTTTTCTTCTTGTTCTCTCTGTTCTAAACCGTTCCCAAGCAGCCCCATTGTTGCCTCACCTTGCCTTGTCCATAACTTGCTCATTTTAGCTCCAAATCAAAAACTAAGCATAGATTTCTCTTAGTTAGACCAAGGCCTTGCTTCCTATCTTTTCAAAATTTGAAAAGCCTCATTTTGGAGCCATGGGAAATCGCCATTGAAGGGGGAAAAATAAGTTTGAAGAGCTCATTAGCTTCTCCATTCTCTTAAGGTAAAGAATATGTAAGAAAAACTAGGTTTCCACCATTCTTCTCCATTACCGAAAATTTATACTCATGGGGCTTCATTTTTATGCCTTGTTCTAGCTTGTTTTCTATTCTCCAAGGGCTAGAGGAGGTCCTTCTTGATTCATATCCAAGCCTACCTTAAGACTTCAAGGTAAAATATTCATTATAAGACCTTAAAACACATTTTTAACCTAGGTTTGTATTCCTTGAGGTTGGTGTATTGTTTAGTACTCATATGAGTCATTGAATATTGATTAGAACATTGGCAAGGGGAATTTAAGTGGTGGCCGAGATTCATGCAAGAAGAAGGTCTAAGGAGGAAGTTAAGATAAGCTTGAGAAAACAAGGTAAAATGCTTACCTAATGGTGGTTTAAGTTTTAAGGGATGAGTTTAGGTGGATACCAATGTGGCTTAGAGCTTACATTGTGGATTGGGTTATATAACCTAAGAAAAAGAACTTAAATAAGCTTGTGAACTTGTGACTAAGGAGCCAATGGGAATGAGTTAGTAATATAAGTTTAAGATGGATTTTAAGAACATTATAACTACTATGAGATTGATGGGTGTATTTGCAGGTGGAAAGCTTTTATTGTGGGAAATTCAGTGTTTAAATTCATGTCATTTAAGGGCCTAAGAGCCATGTCATTTAAGGGCCTAAGAGCCATGTCATTTAAGAGCCTTAGTGCTATGCAATTTAAGATTATTGCACTATATTGAGTTATCATGAATGAGTTGATTTGGATGAGAAAATACGATGAGAAAAGACTTGATGTATGTGAGATGGTTGAATGAGGAAAACAATGCATTTGGGCATGATAATATACTAGAGAAACTATGGCGAAATTTGAGTAGGAAACTAAGCGTTTAAGGTGTTCTAAGGAGATTTTATGACTAAGGATGTTCTAGTGATCACTAAGGGTTGATTTGGCGAAAATGGATAAACCATGGAGTTCTTGAGTACTAGGAAGACCTAGGAATGTATAAGAGGGACTAGGGGTTATAATGGTGAGTTTTATGCACCAAAACCATGGTTAAGGAAGCTAGGAAACTTGTACAAAGTTTGAAGGAAAAATAAGGTATAATGACTTATAAGGATGTAAGCATGTGCTAGATTATATATGACTTTGAGAAGTTTGAGTAAGGCAAATGGGTGTGCAAAATGATGCTTGAGGAGTAGTTAAGATGGTGGTAAAGAAACATAATGATTAGTTGAGGTCTTAGGCAAAGTCACAAGAGGGAAGTGTAAGAAATCAAGTGTTAAGTGTAAGAATTTTTGTAAGAAATTGAGTGCCAATTTTGGTGATTTTTGAGGTGGATTTAGTGCATGTTTTAAGGTGTTTAAACATGTAGGAAACATGTGGAAAGATTGTGGAATGAAGGAAAAGATTGGGGTGAATTTGGAGTTCAAAATGAGGAGAAAAGCACTTTGGAAAATAGGTTCTGCTGTGGACCGTCCCTAGGGACCGCCCCTGTGGGGAGGTCCAGGCAAATTGTGCAGGAAATTAGCTTCTGGTTGGGACCGCCCCTGGGGACCGCCCCAGAGGGGCGGTCCAGTGCAGAGAAAAAGAAAATTTTTGTTTTTGGCTTCTAATGATGGGGGATTGAATGGTAATGGTTTTAGATGATGTTTAGGCCTTGTTTGGTGACATGTAAAGGCCTTAAGAGGTAAAACAAGTGTTATGAATTCCTAGTAAGAATTGAGAAAGTAGCTAAGGAGTTTTTAGTGGATGTTTAAAGGTGAGTTTAAGTGCCTAGATGGTATTAGGACACATGGGGGAACTTGTGGAGAAGTTTGGAGTTGAAAAGAGAATTTAGAAACAAGGTTCTGGAGCCGACCGACCTTAGGACCGGACTTGCAAGGTCGGTCGAGCTCAAATTACACTACCAGAGAAAGTTTCTGGAATGGACCGACCTTGGGACCGGACTTGCAAGGTCGGTCGGTCATGTATTTTGTACGGTAATAAGTCTCTGGAATCGACCGAACATGGGACCGGACTTGGCGAGTTCGGTCGAGCTTAAATTCCCTCGGGGAAACTCTCGGGAATGGACCGACCTTGGGACCAGACTTGCAAGGTCGGTCGGGGTAGAATTTTCAAACGATGAAGTGTTCTGGAATGGACTGACCTTAGGTAAGGTCGGTCGGAAGTTCGGTCGGGCCTAAAAATAAAAAAAAAGGAAAATTTTAAATTCTAAGAAAGGTAATAGGTAATAAGGTATACCTTTGGTAGGGTGGTAATGATTAGGACCCTAGGAACTTAAGGGATTAAGTTAAGTTAAGTATAAACTTAAAAGTTTAAGGTTAAGTTGTAAGATTAAGTTGTAAGACTTAAAAGGTGTTAGGTGGGAATCATTAAGGGATTAAGTAAGTTAAGCAAGTTAAGTAAGTTGGATTAAGTTAAGTGATTAACAACCTAAAACTGAATGAATGTTTTAGGACTTGGGGATTTGGACTCCGGAGGAAGTAAGCAACCGAAACGACCAACGGTGAACGGTACAGTTCTCTTGTGACCTGCTTGCTAACGAGGTGTCCCTCGGCTTGTGTGCTATTTGTTTTGTGTGCTCACTAAACAAGATAAAGCATGCAACCGGAATATATTATATTTATTGTATTATTGTGTGATGTTTGAAAACTAACACAACATACCGTGAGAACTTACTAACCAATGTTTAGTAAGGAATTGAGTGAGACTAAGGAACGCCCCTAATAAGGGACGATATGAACCGAAAGAGGTTAACCAACAAACAGGGTCTTGAGATTACTACTAACTGGAACTTGTGTGAGGAAACCCGGGACCGATCTCCGGTCATGCATGCTAAGGAAAGGGGGTCGTTATCTATAGCAGATTCGACCTCCGATTAAGGACTTGTCTTCGGACTTGTAGCCTAGGGCCGGTCGCCGGCTCAGCTGCGCTGGACTCCCGTCCAGAGTAGGTGGCATTAAGATGGTGCGGTGGGATCACCTAAATCCCAGGTTCGAATTAAGCTACAACCATTCCCTTCCAGGAATGGTTTGTATATTGAGATTAAGTTAAGATTAAGGCTAAGGTAAGGTAAGGTTAAGATAAGTTGCAACCATTCCTTTTTAAAGGATGGTTTGTATTATTAAGATTAAGGTAAGTTACATCCACTCCTTATTAAAGGATGGTTGTTTCTAAGATTAAGATAAGACTAAGATTGAGGTGAGATAAGGATGGACTAAGATTAAGAGAGAACATTACTTAAGGAGTTAAATAACTAACTCTCTAATTAAGGGAACGCATTTAAGTCGTTCATTGTGTGTGAACTTTGATTGTTCATATCTGAGTTGTTGTTTACTGCACTTTCTATTATGTTGTGCATCTAATCAACCTCCATGCTATCGACAATTAGTCGTCGTAGCCACGTTAGCTTGGGGGCCATGAGGGGATCGTACCAGCATTCGTGCTGACCCCCTTTGGGGGCTGTTTTTACTACACAGGTACATCAGGAAGCGGCCGTCGCAAGAGTAAGAAGAGGATACAAGTGTTAAGGATTAAGTGTGACCTACGAGTTGTGCATGTACACTCGTATGGCAATTGAGTTAGTAAGATGTATAGGTTGTGAGAGGATTGTAAGAAGAATATGTATTTGGTTAAGGTTGCTATGTACTAATGTTCGGTATATTCTGTAGTCAGACCGTGGCAAGGTCCTGGAGTGTAAAGAATTCCGCTGTGACATGTATATATATATGCTGTTAAGTTGCGAGACCACATTTGGATTGAGTTGGGGTGTTACAAAAAGTGGTATCAGAGCGTAGTTACGCTCTGAAGACAAGAAATACCGAACTTAGGAGAATACAGAGGTTGAGTTTGAGTTATGGGTTAAGGGTTGAGAGATAGAGTGAGAGGTGCGTTAGTCGGGACTTCCCGGTGCTTACCGGACATCCATAGTACCTAGACCCGCCCTCCACATCCCTAACCCTGAATATGTGGAACAAACGCCAGAGAGAAGAAAGCCTTCTCTTACTCGGGGAAACCCGATCTGGCAGTTAGCTAACAGTAAGCAATACGAGAAACAATTTGTTGTACAACAGTTATGGAGAACTTGGAGGTTTGTAATGGAGCGCAATAGAGGAACAAGCGCTACCTATGGAATTCTATCAATAAGGGAACGGAAATTACTGGCAACATGGGTCGACATGCTACGCAGTCGAAATAACCCGCAATACCAATGATGAGGAGAGCACTACGGGTGCAATAGAAAGGAAAAAGGGAAGTGACATGAGTACCGGACAGTGGTCCGAAGGAGCATAACAGTAGGATAATACAAAGCACGAGGATTGAGATTACTGGAAAGTCCAGTTGAGAACCGGGAACTCCAAACCCCATACAATGAGGAAGGTTACAAGACCTGGCCGAAATAATGCGGACGACGGTAGAAATTCATACAAATGTATACCGAAACAGGACTACGAGGTAGTGCCTAAAAGAGAATTATTACTTAATAACCACAACAAAATGTGTGGAGACAGGAGCGAGGAATAAGACATAAGGAAATATTAAGGGATTCCCTCAGAAAGAGGAACGCCCTGATGTATGACAGTACTGTCAAACAACAAGGAAACTGCCGAATGGTCAGTTATCCAAAATAAGAGATTATTGAAGGAGTCCTGAGGACTACCAATTACGTGGAAGTTAGGAGTAGGTATCATTACCAATGTACCTTGTACCAATAGCCCATCCTGCATGGCGCACTTGCCATAGCAAGTGCTACCACGATTTAGCTACACGAAAGCCATCATGGCAAGATAGGAGAACGCTACAGTTGTAACACATATTAACACCGGATTGTAAAACCATAAGAACAGGAAAATAAAACCTTGGAAGGCCCGACGGCCTGACCAAAATGAGATAAGGTGACACACCAGTCAGCCAGGAGCGGACTTGGACATAATATTAGACCATATGGAAGTTAGCAACAGTACAACGTACTACGACGACAACAACCGACAGTGCGGTAAGAACACCAAACCCGGATCTCAAAGAGGAACCTAAGAGATCGCTCAATAATTCGAGCAAAAACACCACGTAAGTAACAACATACATGGAATGTATCAAGAGATACAATAAAGGCAGTCGACCGAACGACTCCCAACAGGGATGGGATAAAACTCTCAGTTTGGACACTAAAAATACCAATAACAAACATTCTACAATGAAGGTGTTGGAAAGCCCAGAAAACAAAGATAAAAGAAATAAACTTAAGATATAACCTACCAAGGGTTAAGGACATACGAATCCCACGGAGGAAAGCTCAGAGGACTACCCCCACAGAGCGGGCATAGTCGAACCGAACAACTGATGAATGACAGTTAACACTGTTTGTTTAACTCATTAACACCCAAGTATGATTGATCATCAACGGGTGGCATAGTCAACGGAAGTTGAACGAAGCGTTGAGATGGGAGTATAAGATAACAGGATTATATCCAACTTGGACACCTTAAGGCGAACGCCTAATACGAACCTAACCTTGACTATTAAAAGACATAAGTCTAGTAAAATGACAGCGTTGTCAAAGACATTAAGTAACCTCAGATCACCTGAACAACTTCCCTAGCAGGAAGCAGGATGCAGCAACTTATCATGAAACCCGATGCTACATTTAGTATGTAACCTAACGGTGGATAGTGCTCAAAGAACCAGAATCTTATAGGGATGACCTGCAGATGAGTAAGAGTACAAATAATGAACTGAGACATTAAGCACCAGGAGCCTACGAGCCAAGGATGATAACCACATCAGAGCCCGAGGCGCAATAAGTTATAAGAGAGCTTGTTTAAGCCACGAAGGAACTACAATTCGTAGATATGAACGATTACCAAACCCACGGCTTAAATTGTGGAAAATGTTGCCGGGGGAAAAGCACCAATGAGAATATTGAAATAATGCTAAGGACAGGAGCGGAGAACGAACCATGCCTTTTAGGGTGGAGATACCTCTCCTTGTTGTGAGGCCATGAGTGGGAATGAACCCCTCAAAAGGGCTTTCACATATTAGAGATAAAATACACTTTATTTAGAAAATGGAAACTATGAACTTTGAGATCACCTTAGAACATACCAGATACACTTGAGTAATAAGGAAGGTCGCACAAATAGACCCCATATCCAACACCCAGGATGTAAGAATTAGAAATGGTCAGAGATAAACACTGTGACTGCACATTATGGCTCGTCAATTAATCAATGCTCAGAAGAGCTTGTGATTCAGTGGATGACTTCTTCAGTAACCAGTTAAACTACATGGTAGATAACATCACTGAGGATGAAAGAAAGCGAAAGAAATCAGCCTACTTACGAATCTACGATTTAAGCAGAACATCTTCATATCAAGAGTCAACTATTTTGTAACGCAGTACGACAACCGCCATACACCAGAATGAGGGAACTCCCAGTGGGTTTGCACCAAGAAGGGGATTGAGTATAAGGTAAGACATGAGAATAAGTAAATAAGGGGTTGCACCATTAATGGGCAACATGGTAAGGGCCAACTGCCACGGTAGTAGTGGTCGTGAGTACAATAGTTAGATAAGTGGATTAAGTCATGGTGCGCGGTAAAGCGACCATTATATATGAGCCGTCAAATATTGACACTGAGGCAATTAGATTTATGAGTTAAAACCAGCATAAGTAAGAAAATAAGATGGTAGACGAACTGAGCATTGATGCCAGTAGTCTGGACCTGGTTAGGTAAGATTTCAAAGGAAGCACACTACCCATTCCTTAAGGAACTGGAAGTGCATTCCTAGTAGCATAAATATGAGAAACAAGATAAAGGCTCTACGGAAAGAGACCTCAATTATTAAGAGACCGAATCAGTACGGGATACAGAAAGAGCTAGAGCATACAATACCCAAGAACACAGTAAATGGACTTCCCTTGATTAACTTCAAGA
Source organism: Limonium bicolor (assembly GCA_023374045.1). Lineage (NCBI taxonomy): Eukaryota > Viridiplantae > Streptophyta > Magnoliopsida > Caryophyllales > Plumbaginaceae > Limonium > Limonium bicolor. The sequence goes on from CM041776.1 coordinate 60,748,008, forward strand.
AGAACAATAAATGTTATTATGGAACGATGAAAGAGGAGATCGACAACAGAATACTTCATAATTAGCAATAGCTAAACGTGTGACGGACACTATGAGTTTACTAAAACGAGACGTGGGACGACTGCACCCCATAGGGGCTTGCAGGCCTGACACGCTCATTTATGAGTTAGTTGGGTAAGTAGTAATGTATCAGTAAGGTACCCCATGCATGTGAACGAGTGGTGTAAGGAACACGGGAAGTAGTCGACTCCGTACCACCGACAACGACGCAAGATCAGACAAGAGCAGCTACTACCACAAACAGTCGAAGAGAAGAATTCAGTCGAACCAGCAACACAGAGGAACCAGAGAACAAATAATTAAGGACTATGAAGTGCGAAAAGCACGGATTGTTAAGTACAGACATTGGATATGTCTTAAGATGTAAGGAATTAAGACTGTAAGCGCGATATGCACTAAACAGTAGTTTCAGACTAAGAATCATCCTCAGACCAAAGGTCAGTTGGGGAGAACAATTTAGACATTCGAGAAAATACTAAGAGTATGAGCGTAAGATCTTCAAGGAGAATAGATAGACGAGTTACAACTCATTAAGGCCGTGTATATATAAAGATAACACGTGTCCATTGAGACAATTAAGCCTAAGATTATCAGAGTCGCGCAGCGGAAGCTAGCAGACCACTACCTTGAGATTAGACCAAACTAAGTTAAGAATACGGTATAAGCACCGTTAAGAATCCTCGATACAGAAACTAAGTCATTTCTGATCGAATTATAAGTAAGATAGATGACGTGGAAGCTAGAATGCTTGGTGAGAATTAGACATCTTGAACTTATGTTCAAAGATGATGGGACGCTGATTACGTGGGCGTAATCCATTTTAAGGGGGGTAGAGCGAAAACCGCTTAGCGTATGTTTGTGTACTGAGTACATAAACTACGGTGTGCATAGCACAAAATAATTTGAGAATATGTTTTACATAAACATTTTAAGATAAATCATGGTTATTGCACACAGAAGATGTGAATACCATACATATTAAGTACCTATCTTGTTAACTCCGGTGTGAGTACAAGTTAAGAGAATTAAGGAAGAGGTTTAAGGAGACTTAAGGAATAAGGAATATATGAGGTATAAGTCGATATGAGACTATGTGTGAGATAAGAATAAGATAACATTATGAGATACAATTTGATATGAATATGAGGAAGGAAATTGTAATGCTATGAGATATAAGATGGTGAGAATTGGTAAGGGACAGTTATAGAACTTAGTAGGAATTTAAGTCTTGAGGTAATTACTAAGAGATGAATTTGGAATGTTTGATGGACTGAGTCCACACTTTGGAGATGTATTGATTATGATTAGAAGAACTAAAAAGATAGAAAATTGGATATGAGTGAATTATTTGGATGTTTGAAAATGACGTGGGAGGTGGAACTTGATTTTCTAGGGATCAAGGGAAACCGAACACAAAATGGGGTGGAAGGATAGTTCTACACTGATGCTGATCACATCAGGGTTGGATGATTCCTGAAACTCCCTACCAGTGGTCACAATTAAATCACACTAAGGATAGAGGCCTTAGGGTAAAATGAAATTGGAGTTGATTGTATTTTTAATTAGAGGAATTATTCCTCACATGACCTCGTAAAAAGGATTACCTTTTTACTGAGTCTCGCCCATGAAGTCGAGGACGCACGAGCCTTTGTCTTCGGACCGGTGACATGGGGAGCAGTGTTTTGTATTCTGGCCCATGGTGACGAGGACGAATGAGCCATTGTCTACGGACCGGTGACATGGGAGAATACGTTAGAAGTTATGTGAACGTTTTAATCATCAAAAGAAACAAGGAGAATTTTGAGTGCTATACATGCTTAAGCATGTTGTGTGATATTTAAGTATAAGAATGTGGCAGATCTAATGATCCAATGAGATTAAGTATACAGAAGTATGATCTATATGATTTGAGGAATGAGGTGATACATGTATTCTAATGAGATAAGATGCATGGGAACTTTGGGGACAAAGTCCTTTTAAGGGGGGTAGATTGAAATACCCCAAACCTAAGTATGCTAAGTAAACATCAAATCATGATTTAGAAAGGCTAAAATATGCCTTAGAAAGATTGGTAGACAATTTAAACCAAGGAAAACACAAGAAAATGCCTTAAGGGCAATTAGGGCAAAAATGTGCTCTAAGCTTGGAGAGACTTGGGTGAGTACCCAAATATCATGATAAGACCTTAGCAATATTCTAATGGTCATTTTAAATCAATTAGCAAAGAAAACCAAGCTTGAAAACAAGTTAAAACACAAAATGTGCTTTAAGAAGTCTTAAAGCACATTTTTGAGAAATTGTCTTAGAATTGAGTTTTGAGTGGCTAGATGTCCATCATTACTCTTTAATCAACATGTGTACTAATTAGTATCACATTAGGAAGTCTAAATCAATGGGAAACCAAAAATTTCCCGAATATGTGCACTAATTAGTGAATAGTACTCAAATAGTGCTAGTTTTGACTTAAGTCAACTTTAATTAGCCAAATGGCCAAACAAGGCCTTATGTATCTTGTATACCAAGGGGGGGACGGTTTTTAATGGTGACTCACCATTAGTAGCCAGCACATTAAAGGAAATGAGAGGAAAAGTAGTAAGTTCACTATTCACCCTTTTATAAGATAATATCTTCTTTAGCTTACCTCTCTCCCTCTTCTTCATTTCCCTTCTTCTTCCACGGTTTTCTTCTTGTTCTCTCTGTTCTAAACCGTTCCCAAGCAGCCCCATTGTTGCCTCACCTTGCCTTGTCCATAACTTGCTCATTTTAGCTCCAAATCAAAAACTAAGCATAGATTTCTCTTAGTTAGACCAAGGCCTTGCTTCCTATCTTTTCAAAATTTGAAAAGCCTCATTTTGGAGCCATGGGAAATCGCCATTGAAGGGGGAAAAATAAGTTTGAAGAGCTCATTAGCTTCTCCATTCTCTTAAG